>JAQQZU010024740.1:0-10718 GCA_030068025.1 Parauchenoglanis punctatus | reverse complement strand
ATCAGAATTATACCACTGGTGTGCTACTCATTTTGACAACAAGAGGGCTCTCTAATCTCATCCTTCAGTCTTCGAAACGTGGCCTAGACGTAAATCCAGGATATTTCGCACACTTTCATATTCATCTGCCTTTAGATGTACCGTTTTCAGCATACCGTTAATTCCAGATTTATTGGCACCCTGCCTAAAAAAATGATATATAAAAATAAATAACTAGTAACCCGTTAGTGATTTTGCTTAAGCGCATTAGTTTATAGATTATTAAAGCTGGAGACACTTGTAGAATATGTTGAGCCCTCTATGCAGAAGATTTCAAACTTGTTGTATTCAGAGGTTTGTGCACTTGGACATCTTTAAATACGTGCATGCTTTCTCTGTTAACCTCCTGGCAGAGGCAGCCTGATTAGCAGAATTTGGGCCCGGAGGATAACACTTGCCCTTGGATGAGTCTTATTAAGAGGTCTGGATGCCTTGAATTTCAGTTACATTAGTTGCGCACTTGAAATTCAGTCGACTCCAAAAATATTGGCACCCTCCGTGATAAGAAGTGTTATAATGTTAAAAATATGTTACAAGTATATTATCTAAAATGTACAGTGTGTTAGGAGATTACAAGTGTGAACTATGTAAATGACATATGCACCATATTAACTCTAAAAATATTGGCACCCTGGAAGAAAACAGAAGGATTAAAAAATGTGTTATAAAAACGTGGGTCCAAATGTCTGATCACATGATCAAGAATGTGTCTTTTTCCAATAAGTTATGAAAATACAAAAACAATGTTAGGAGTGTATGGAATATATGAATTAAATGTGTGCCATAGGAATACCAGTGAGCTGGATAAATCACATTTTTGTTTCTGTGTGTACAGACAGTGAGGTAATGTGGTGCTAACAAAATCTGAAAACATATTTGTGTGTGTGTGTGTGTGTGTGTGTGTGTGTGTGTGTGGGGTGGACCCAAGAAACACTTTGATGTCAACAATTTAATCTGCTTTTTTGTATTTTATTAAGCATCTTGAATGTTGATCTCATCCTTTATTGGACCATGGCTGACCAGCGGCTCGGATAAAAAGGATGATGTCACTGCCATTGGCGTTAATCTTAATTAAGCAAGTGTGTTTAAATTGTACTGTGTAAGCTGTTTTGAGTTACACTCTTCCGAGGCAGGCCTGTGATGGCAATCACCATGTAGACATACAAACAGAGTTCAGACTCAAAGAAAGGCTTAATTCATTATGACAAACCAATGTCACGTTTTCTCACAACCCCAGCCCGTAAACATACCTGCAAAACATCAATATAAATAATCAAATGCATGCAAAACTTTCAACCGTCAACTCTCAGACAGGAACCACACGGCAGCAAGTTCAAAACCGCCCGCAGACTTGGCAACATCAACAATAAAACAATGTAGAAATACACTTTTTCTTTGATTCGATCTGCTACTGACATATTGCACTCATTGCCTGCACATGAAGCATAAAATCCAGACTGAATTATATGGCTCCAATTAAGTTAATGTGAACATCTGCAGTGGGATTTCGCTGGCCGAGTGTGTAGTGCTGTCTAAGTGTGTGTGTGTGTGTGTGTGTGTGGTCACTAATCAGCTTGAGAGGCTGTGAAAGCATTAACACTCAGACATGTGTGTGCTTCTCCAACTGTACTGCTGAGCTCACCCTCTGATCCTCTTTCCTCATTGTCTAAAGCCTTTTGTATGTGTGTGTGTGTGTGTGTGTGTGTGTGTGTGTGTGTGTGTGTGTGTGTGTACTGCTGACTTTGCTCTCTGACCCTCTTTCCTTGATGTCTGATGAAATTCCAAGGACCTTTGCGGCATGTTAATTCATTTGCAAGATCGGTTCCTCTTGCTGTACCAGCCGGTTCCAACCAGTCATGAGGTTAATAAGGTTCACGCTTCTACTTTCTGCACACACACACACACACACACACACACACACACACACACACACACACAATGGTATCCATTCTAATCATTCTTTGTAAAGAGAATCTCTGGTGCGGTGGACGGAAAGCATGTTTATTTCTACTGGTTGGTTACGTTTAGGAAACACACATGTGATGTAATGGTATGTATGGTAAATACATTAATCGGACTGAACCAGTAATGTTTTCTGAACACATACCGACACAGGTTTTTACTTTCATATGGGCAGGCAGTCACTTATGAAGCTCTTCATAAGGAAAATTATTCATTCATTCATCCTTAGTAACTGCCAGGTCAGGGTCATGGCGGTTTAATTAAGGCTACTAGGTTGTTGGTTTTTTTCTGGAAATATGACCAATAAAATTAAAGAAGAAAAAACAGACAACCTTTGCCCGCTGATCCAGGGACGACATGTTTAAATCCTGATGATGTCACAGCCTGTGCTCTCAGAGTTGGAGGGATGGCATACTCTAGCTCCATCCTCACTAGCCTATCATGGGCCGTCCACGAGCTCATATATGAGGAAGAAGGCAGACTGCGCTTTCCTCTGAGTGTCTAGGAGGAAGCATGTGATAGCCTTCACCCTCGCAGGCTGGGCGCGGTCATATCATGGGGAGAGGTGACTGGTTGGTTGGAATTGGTAGATGACCAAATTGAGACAAAACGCGAACATCTTTTGGCTAATTGAATACATTTGGAATAGCTTCAAGTCTATGAAACTGCAAATAAAACCAGGTAATAGTAGAGAAGTTGACTTAAGGCCATGTTTGTGGTTCAATCCTAATGGGAATTTGCAGTGCAGAGCTCTATTGTCACTGTATGTTTGCTGTGCACAATGGCAGATGCTCCGGTTCAGTGGTGTCAGGTTTTATTTGTCCATTGGCATTGGTCCTACAGACCACTGAAGCCACTAACAAATAATCATGGGCCTGTACGCAGAGTGACTGAGTGTGTGTTTGTGTGTGCTTTACTGGTCGAAGGCTGTTGGCAGGCAGTCGCACCCCTGACCTTGATCCCCAGCCAGGATGCACAATAGCTCTGCTGGCTCCAGGCTCTCCCTCTGTCTCTCTGGAAGGTGATGGAGGACGACGGTTGGGAAGGGGAGAGCGAAATCGAAACAATAGCTCTTCCAGACATTGGGGATGTGACCATACTGAGACAAGGGAGGACACCGTTAGAAACGGCAAGCAGTCATCTTTATGGTACTTCCTGCCATTTTTCATCAAATGAGCATCTGCTTATTAGAAACAGTCACTCAAATTATGTAACACACAAAAAAAAACCAATGCAGCAGTGATTTCCCTGTAAGCTAAAGATTAACTACATCATCCACTTTAGAGAGCAGGCTGAGGTCACGGACCTACAACTGGGTCTTTCCCAAACACGCCAAGTAAGTGTCACGCTACGTCTCCTGGCGTGCGAAAGGCATGTACACACCAGACGCTCCTAAACCAAATGTAGTGCAGTAGTTACAAACATCATATAATACCATAAGTAAGGAATGAATCACTTTGGGGGGGCGCTGTTATAGAAAAACGATCAGTGACATGGTGATGTGGTGAAGCACAGTTACTGTTTATTCCTTTTATTACCAACACTAACAATTGTTTAGTTCTTCAAAAAAGCACTTTGGAATAAATTATTGTATCAAGGCAGGGTTAAGCCCGCTAAATTGTCCTTAAACTAATAGTTATTCACTTTGCAAAATTGATTTAGTAAGCTATAGAATCATTCCGTACGCATTCTCTAGAGAAATAATACACGTGGCAGTGTGTTAATCATGTAAGAAACAATGCTTTGATTGTTCGCGTTAAAAATAACACGCTAACATCAACAGACAGGAAAATGGACGACCTGGCAAACCTGACAATCCTCTTGCTTGCTTAGTGTTCGTAATACACAGCTTTCAGGAAGGTAGCTAGGGCATTTTAGGATCTCGTATAATATTACTTTTAAAAAAAAGCTGAACTATTCTAAGCTTTCCTCCGCCGCCAGCTCTCGTCTCGTCCGGAGCAGATGTAGATGTAGACCGCAGCACTCGATAGCATTGCTATGGCTAGCAGGAAACACGTCATCTTGACCCTGTATGTGAGGTAACAGTGTACAGGTCGCGTTTTTCTGTTTACAAAATAGCAACCGACCTGAAGAAGCAAAGATAAACACAGACTGTAACACTATGTGACTCCCTAAGCTATGCTGACTCAGCTTGTAATCTTATTGCCACAACACTGTGTGTGTGTGTGTGTGTGTGTGTGTGTGTGTGTGTGTGTGTGTGTGTAGCAGTATAATTATGCATGCACTATAATGGCATCGTAATGTTATTTGGTTCAAGCTCATTCCGGTTCATAAAACGACCTCATAAAATCTGAAACATTCTGCATTCTCATGATTGCATGTTGTTGTTGTTGTTGTTGTTGTTGTTGTTGTTGTTGTTGTTGTTGTGTCTGCCTGGCTCAAACAGTTGTCAGGAAATTGAGTCAAGTCAATTAGACCAGTCAAGTCAATTAGACTGAGGAAGTAGGTACAGTCTCTGACCACTCACAATGTGTGTGTGTGTGTGTGTGTGTGTGTGTGTGTGTGTGTGTGTGTGTGTGTGTGTGTTAGAATGACTGAAAGACAGTGCCCTGCTGCTGCAGCCGGTTCAAACTGGTTTATCTGTAACTCTGTGCCCCGAGTGGATGCATAGTAATGCGCAATCTAATCCGCACACACATGGACCTTTCTAGTCACGATGAGCATGTGTGTGTGTGTGTGTGTGTGTGTGTTAGGGTAATACAACCTCTCACTCATGACCAGGAGTCATCGGTGACTGCTTCGTCGTCGCTGGCTCTCCAGCCATCTGTCTGACGCTAATGCGCCCTCAGAAAAGAGGATTAGATTTGTTATCTTACAAATCAACATTCGTGACAGTGACCAAAAACAAAGCAGACTTCGTGGCCCCCTAGCATGACATCGCAGGCAATTCCTGTTTACCCAGCATCTTGTTTTGGTCATCACATTGCTGACAACAATCTCCCTAATCCACATTTTCTAAACAACTCTTCAGCAGCTCCGGTAAACCATGAAGCATCGCGCTGGCATTTTAACTGGGCTTCCATCAACGACCGTTTCGCAAATCATTAAACCTGATCAAACACAGTGCCACAGTTCCACAGAGTTCAGCTAATGTGCACGACGGTGCCCAGAGGCGCAACGTTTCCTGAAAGACCACACCTCTTACTGCTTAAAAAAATCCAGCTGCAGAAAATCCAGGTCAAGTTGGTCAAACTGGGAGAGTATCTTTGCCAGCTGGGAGAAAGTGCAATACTTCAATCTGTATTTTTGTTAATTAAATATGAAACCTAATACTTTTCCCCTGGAAACTGTATCCCAATTGTATGAATTCAGAATGAAAACATAATGTTTAAAACAAATAAAAATAAGACATACATTATCCTTGGAAAACACTGGAAAATCCCAGAGGTAGAAATAGTAGCATTGTCAGTGCTGTATATAAAAAACAACCAAACAACAATACTATATTATATAATATAGTATAGTCTATAGTGCTCCTCCTATTCATATCTGTATTTGTATTTGTTTTCATTCCAAACAATGTATTTGATCGGTATTCGGTTCCATCTTTTGTGGAAAGGAAACAGTTTCTGAAGTGCCACGACTAACGTTACAATGCAGACAAGTTCATTTTATGAAAATAAAAAACAAAAACATGCAACTCTATGCAATGGGTGTGGCCCAGGGATCAGCATCCCCTGTAACATTTTTATCTTAATGTTGGGCATCCATTTTCACATGTAAATAAATAAATAAATAATTGGTAGGAATGAGTGTGTTGTTAATGCAGACCAATTTTTCCGAAGGCTCCGCCCAACAGCAAGTCCGCCATTTTGGATAGTTTGCATTTTAACACGCTTCTCGCCCGATTCATACCAAATTTGGTCAGGGTGATGATGTCAACGTGTCCCTGATTCTTTTCCAGTTTTCAGATCTCGCCCGGCGTTACCATGGCGATGCAATGACTCGATCTTTCATTTCACGCAAAACAGGAAGTGAGGCATAAATCCACTCCACGTTGTTTATACGTAATGTTTTATTCCTGTACCACTACAATTAGCCAACACTAACACAAGTACATGCTGGGAAAACTTAACCTATTAGTCCTTGATTTCTGACCAGCCCGAGTCCAGTCTTAAATCATGTTCGTCTAAAGATGCTTTGTTTTTTTCATAACTGTATTAAAAAGTGCTCATGTTGTTCAAGTCAGCTACGGCTCCTGGAAGCGGGCTGTAATTAGGACATCTGCCTCATATTTTCCTGTAACAGAAGAACTTTGTATAGCTGACATTTTTGAATCTACTCACACATGCATAGTGACTAGCTGAGGGGATTATTTTTGGACTTGGATTCTTTCACTCTTTCCAATTGCCACATTTCTGTCTTTCTTGTAAAGGCTTGTTTTTTTTTGCACGGCGGTTATATATTTCGCAAGCCGTGTTTCTTCAGAGCTTCTTTCTTGCTGAGTTGAGGTCTGGTGTTAGTCTAGCACACCTGAGCCAGCTAATTAGGATCTGCTAAAGGGGGAGGAGCTTAGAGTCGGGCCTGCGACTGCAGGAAGAGTCGTGAGCAGACAGATTTTTATTTCAAAATAAAAATGAAGGCCTTTACTATTTTTCACCTGGGAAACAATTGGAATGGGTTTCTGTTTGCATGGACATTGAGAGAGCTATAAATAATGAGGAAGTGTGTGTGGCTTGTGATCTCCATGTTCAACACCAATACTATCAGATTCACGTCTGATGATTCATCACAAGAAGCAATTGCCAGGCCATATTATGTTGCTGAAGTCCAGGTTGGAGGATACTGCGGTGAGAAGCTGCCCTGCTATCTAACCACATAATCGCCAACTGGTTGAATTTAGGGAATGATACAGATACAGAAGGACTGCTTCTTTTTATTTCTTCTTAACAGCAAGACGTTAAAATAAAGAAAGTCACCATACAGTATTCCCTTGTCTGACGAGTCGAGTGTGCTCCATGAACATCATCATGCTGGCAGTCATCTAAGCCATCTGGAAAATTTCCTGAATAATAACGTAAAAATGTTTGTTCGAGAATGTGACCAGGGAGGGTTTTAACCCGAACTCTCACGATTCTTGTTTTCTTTACAGGAACTCCGAGAACTCAATTTCACAGATTTAGCACAATCTTTCACAAAGCCCCAAGACTCTGCAATCATAAACCGTAACGATGGCAGCGTTTTATCAGCTGACATCACTAATTTGTTCTGTCTGGGGTTTGGACGCATAACATCAGATCCTCCACTCCAGCAGATCTTCTCATCCCCCAGGACCATCGGATATCATCGAGACGGCTACAATTATGTCCAGCAAGTCGCGTGTACCAGAGGATAAAACCAGAACATTGTTCTCACTCAGTACAGCGTGATGAGGTCAACGCTATTTTGGGGACATCAAAAACATCTGGAAGAACTGAAAACCAGTGTACCGCAGTGCATAGGGTGCAAGAGACATGAAGTCATAGTCTCAGAAGTTCAAAGAACAGCAATTCCAGCAGACGAAATGTTTAACCAGATTGAACGGATGACGTGAATGGGATTAGCATCAAGCCCAAACACCTCAGGCTGTTATGTAGGGTGTAGAGATGATGAGACAGCGACTCTGAACATGAGTGTTTGAGCAATAAGTAAGGAATAAAACACACTGTGTCAGGAAACTAATCAACGGCAGCATGGTGCTTACTACTAACCACACCAAAGTTCCTGTCTTGGAGTGTTTTATTCTTTTTATACCAATGCAATTTGCTAATATTTTTTCTTTCCTTCTTAAAGAACACAAACTTTTTATCCCTTTAGAGTTACACCTAATGGCGTGGAACATCCGCATGGTGTCCGAGTTGTCACGTTACTGTCATGTGATCTTTATCAAACTCCACGTTGCAACAATTAAACATACAGTTCAGCCACAATCAATATAATATATTATAATATAATGATCATAAGAGCATCTCTTTGGTCCTTGGAGGTTCCCAATAAAGCAAATTGTTTTAAAAAGCCTGAGCTATTGCTAATTTTAAATACACAATCTTGACTTGGCTTCATTCCTCTCATATTTTATAGTCAGACTCTAAGAAGAGTGCGGTGTCTCCTCGCTGACATGACCCTTGACTCCGGTTAAATTTAGTGGCTCCCATTGTTATGATTAATAGAAGACAGTTTGGCTGGGCTGCGCAAGGACAAGCTCCAACACTTCCTTCCGCCTGCTGGGGGACGACAGGGAACGAGGGAATTTGGGACAGGCCCAGAGAAGAAAATTAAACAATACCAAATTCCAAACAGACGACACTGTTTTTATTTTTCCATTGTCAGACAATCGATGCCCAAGTGCCATGCATTCCAGATTTTTGCAACCGCGGCACATTTTTGTCGTCGTCTGCAGGGAGTCGAGTGGCACATAGACAATCTGGGAATTTCTACCATCTGACTAATGCTGTTTTTCTGACTCGGGATTCAGATGTTTAGATTGTTGCTGGAACAGGACAAAAAAAAAAAAAAACCATCCAAAACTGAAACTGTTATCAAGCCCCAGGGTTTGAGCTTCTGAGAACATGGACAGCAAGAGCTGTTTACATTCACGGACCAGCTGCAAGTGTAAAGGAGCTGCCCGCACCCGTATGTTCAGAAAGACCTGTTTATTTTAGACGTATACAGGCAGGATCCGAGCAATTATTCCAAACTGCTGTTTTCCGTTTCAAATAAACTTGCGGGCGATATTTATAGCACGGCATCGTGGGAGAACATTTTTTGTTATTTTAGGTTCAATGTTCAGCACAGAGCCAAAAAAAAAAAAAACATCCCCAGAAACATGTTAATGGGTTCAAATAAATAATAAATAGCAAACAAAGAAAGAGTAAAGTTAAAGCAAACAGTCAAGGTTCATGTGTAGAGCTGTTTATCTATTGATTTGCAGGTTGTCCTGTATCCAGAGTCCAGAACTTGAAAATGAAATTATTCAATACACATTGATTTAAAAAGCTAAATTTGGAGAGAAAATGGAGGAGTAAAAAAAAAGAGATGAAGTATTTAATCCAGTTTTCCTGTTTGTGATTCCTGTTCCAAAATGAAAAAAAAAAAAACCCCACTCTGGTTACTGTTCATAGTAAATGATGAGGGGATATTAAAGACCATAATAATTATTAATTTAAAAAATAAAATAAAAATAAAAATATTAATTCCTGAACCATTATTAATTATATTACTATAGCAATTTTTAATAGAATGTCCCAGTTTGGCTGATTTTATTAAACTAATGTTGGACTGTTTTTAAACAGAGGTTTATTTAATTTTTTTTTTTTTTATTATCCTGTAAATTAAATAGCTCTCTCTTCTACTATTTCAGTATTATTTATAGTTATATAAACTCTTGACTCTAATGAAAAAAAAAAATTATATTATTTGTTTCACACATTTTTATGATCACATTTTATTCTGTATTTTATTCTCTTTACTACTGTACAGTTTATTTATTTATTAAGACTCTGCTCGTGGAGCAGGGGGCGAGCCAGTAGGCTACGTGACGCAATTTCCGTAAGCGGCTCCTCAGTGTATAAGTAGCGCGAGCGCTGCAGTCTGCGTTTCACTCAGCCTCGAGCGAGCACACTGAGCAAACCGAACAAAATCTCGACTAAACTCGCGAGAACTGGCGAGAACAGACGAGAGCAAACCAGAAAGCCCGGCTTTCACAAAGTTCCGAAGCCACACGGGAGACAAAGAAAGCAAGCCGCAGAGATGGCGACCTACACGAGGTCAGACAGCTGCCGGGTGTGTCCGTCTGCGCGCGGCAACCGCTTCGACACGGCGCGCCGCAAGCGCGCGGCCCCGCACATCTTCGAGAACGTCAGCGAGGACGCGCTCACGCGGCTGTTCCGCAAGGCGGGCGACGCGAAGGCCGAGGAGCGCGTGCGGAGCATCTTCTCGTGCGCCAGCGACCCGGACGAGACGGCGCGCGCCCTGATGGCGCTCAAGCAGCGGAAGAAGGACAAGTTCCTTCAGATCGCGCGCACACTCCGCGGCCTGCTGAGGCTGCGCTGAGGACTCGCGACGCACGGCTCCGGTAGAAGAGTCGCAGACGAGTGGCAGCGCTCGAGCGTTGAACCGACTCCGAGTCGACACTGCGCGCGGATGCTCAGGGACACGGAAGGGAAACTTCCAGATGCCAGAAAGAGAGACGCTCGCGAGCCAGCGGAGATAGCCGCACAGGGCAGCGTACGGCAAGCCAAAGGGTCCAAAACGCCACAATTGGACTGTTTTAACGGCGGATGGAGTGCCGGTGCTGGGGCAGGTGCTGGTGCCACGCCGTGGTGAAGCACACGGACAGGCAGCAGCTCAGAGATGAAGCTCTGCTGCAGTGCTCATGAACACGTGAACAAACTTCCAGAAACCTCTCATGAACTTTTGCAAAGACTGAAGGACCTTATGAGCAGTTACGAGCTCCTGTATTCATGCACCTGCATTTTTATTTGTATTTTTTTTGTTACAAGGCTGTGATCACTTTGGTCATGCATTTGCACACAATTTGTCATTTTCACAATAAATTATTAACGTTTTAAAAGAAAAAAAAATCATTGTGATCATTCTAATGCACTTACATTGAGCTCAAGTGTGTCTGTGTGGAATTAGAGCAAACTGGGGGCATTTGATAGTTCAGTAGGTTTATTATAGTGATTTGACTGTTATAATACAGAAAATAGTCAACA
>JAQQZU010024739.1:0-10718 GCA_030068025.1 Parauchenoglanis punctatus | reverse complement strand
ATACTGACTGGTAAATTTACTTTTGATTTTGAGCCTCCCTTCATTCAGGGACACATTGTGAAACATTTTTAGTTTGTCTTATGGTGTTGATTCTTTTAGTGTTCATACAAATATTTACACTAAGTTTACTGAAAGTAAAAACAGTTGACAATCAGAGGACGTTTCTTTTTTTGCTGAGTGTATGTGTGTGTATATGTATGTATGTATGTATGTGTATATATATATATGTATATGTGTGTATATATGTGTATATATGTGTGTGTATATATATATGTATATATATATACGCACACACTCATGTATGTATGTTTTAAAATCTATGACCACTGCATTGGTTATAGGTCCAATACATACATATTGGTCCAATAAAAATTGGAGTTATTGCACTTGCACATCATGCCACAGTGACACTTGATATGTCAGTTCGAGGAGTCACCTGACCATGGCAGTTGGAGGTGTAATACCTCTTTATTGCTGGATCCACTGTTATGCTAAACTATTAGATGTTAGATGAAAATATTGGGTTCTTCTTTCAGACTAACAAGGGATCTACTGAGAAAATTAGCACTTTCTGGGATGCATCCAAAGCTTTCATCAGAGGTAAAATTATTGCATATTCTTGCAAAAAGAGGTAATACTGTAAAAGTAAGGATACTGGAAACTTGCCAAAAAGAAAAAAGATGTCTCAAAAAGTGCATAAGTGCGTTCACACCGAGAAGTATGGCTACATGCGCTGCACTAAGAGTACCCCGATGATGTACTCAATATGGTCAAAATGTTGAATGTATAACGCTTCGCACTTCTTACCTTCAATGGTCGCCATCTTGGCTACATAAAAAAAGGGTGAGGGACCGCCATCCTATTTTCAGTAAGTTGAAGGAGAGCCTGTCATTGACGTAATTTCCACGTCATATGGAATATCTATGTGCAAAAGTGAAGAAAAGTAAAAACGTGTTCATTTTTAAAGAGCTGAGCAAAAAAAGCCATTTGATTTTTTTTCGGTCATGCAACAATCATGGTCAAATGTTGCGATTGCAATTTCCAGTAAGTGCACAACTTGCCATGTTCGATTTGAGATGACACTACACTGTCAATTTTAGCACTACACAGATACATAATACATACTACATAATTCATACTTGCATACTACATAAAAGTATATTAATGGACGTATGCAAATTGAGACAGCAAATGTGGTGGTGTCTGAATTTGCAGTGTATTTCTGTTAATGTGTTGTGTAAATTTTACAGTGCGTTGGCCTCTCTGGGCCACCATACAACAGGGTTGTATTTTAAAAATTTTTAAATGCACAAATAGTTGATGGAAACTAAAAGCTAAGTCTTTACCACTGTAGTTGGAAAAACTGTATATTTTCACGATGTGTAAAGGCAGAAATGTTTTGGATGTTGCTTGTTTTTATAAATGTTGCTGGTTGTACTTGTAACGTGCTTTTTCTCAGCCATTGCGTTTTAAAAGCTCACAAGTGATTTTGAAGGTGTGATTGGGTATATTGAATATGCTGCACCTGGATGGTCTCTGGCTTGTCTGACAGCTTAATGGAGGTTTTCTTTACTTGTTTTCAAGCACATTCCTCCTCAGCAATTTATTATAGCAAGCTTTCATAATGCATTGACAAAGCTCAAACTATCCTATATATTGTCATAATGGACTAGAACAAAATTTAGCGTTGTTTGTATAGGTTTCGGACTCTGTGAGTGGACAGACTGTGGTGGACCCTAAAGGCTATCTGACAGACCTCAACTCCATGATCCCAACGTATGGAGGTGACATCAGGTAATTCACTTGTGCTTTTTTTTCTAAAATACATATCCTTTCAAATGATTTTTAATTTCAAGCATAAGTTAAATACATTTGATCTGGTTAGTAATTTTTTTCTTTGTGAAGATTTGTTCAGGTATTAGTTTTGAGTGTGTTAATTCTACTCTTGAACATCTCAAGCATTAATGACTCTCTGATCTTTCATGGGTTATCTGATGGTTAAATGTGTGTGGTTTTTGTGCAGTGACATTAAGAAAGCACGTCTGTTGTTGAAATCAGTGAGGGAGACAAACCCTCACCACCCCCCTGCCTGGATTGCCTCGGCACGTTTGGAGGAGGTTACGGGCAAATTGCAGGTGGCCAGAAACCTCATCATGAAAGGAACTGAGATGTGTCCTAAGGTCAGCTTTCACACACGCACTTAATGTGTGTTTACCTAATGCCATACAACAATTTTAGACATTCGATCAGTAGTCACCAAACCTGTACCTGGAGATCTACCTTCCTGCAGTTTTTATCTCAAAGGCAGTGATTGGATGGACAAGAGCTCATTATTATGGTTGGCACTAAAGTCTTCAGGGAGGTAAATCTACAGGAACAGGGTTAGTGACGCTTGCATTAGATTATAACCAAGGTAAATTATAGACCCTCGTGCTGGTAAGTTTACTAAGTGCCTTGGAGAAATTTCCACAGTTATTCTGGAGACATAAAATAAATATCTATAACAATTTATACCAAAAAATGGTGTGGCTCAAGACATTTGCACAGTACTGTACATGATATGGTTATGTATAGAAAAAAATGGTTTGAAATTGTTAATCAATGGTTTTCAGTTGAATATAGCTTGCTGAATTTCCATTCCTTTGAATTTTGGACCTACCAAGATGTTGCAAATGTAGCAAATTCATTGTATGCATGGCTAGGTTTTATGAATGTATGTATGTTTGTAGGTGTATATATACATGTATGTGTGTAACAGACTAGGCGACCAGGGTTCTATTCCCGGTCAAGCCAAAAACTTCCAGTAAGGGAGACCCCTTAGACCCCTAACCTTAAAACATGAGTGAGAGACATAAACGCAAGGCCATACCGGCTCGGGTTAACAAGGATTAGAGTCAGTTGTTGGGGGACCAGGACATACTGATAAAGTTGGCTACTGGAACAAGACACACCTTGAAATCTTGAAACTCAAACCTGAAACCTTGGAACTGATAGAATGCTACTATAACAGTAATCCCAAGGAAAAAGGCTACATGCACCATAACAGTAATCCCAAGGAAAAAGGCTACATGCACCAAGTGTGGGATCTATGGATGACCAGAAGACTAGCATTCACTCTAACTAAGAAACAGCTCTTGGCTCAATGCTTTAACATCAATAGAAGCTACTCTCACAACTAGAGCTTGAAAGACTACTACCCCAGGTTGGGAACAGTACAGATGATGGAAATGATGAGCAGCTCCTGGCACACAGGAAGAAATACATGACACACAAGATATACATGACAGTCTGCCAACAATCATGATAGAAGCATCCACTAAGTTGAAGATTGAGGACAGATTTGATGCAGTGGGCGTAACTCCCTCGAGTCAAACTGCCAAAGTTCCTTCATAGGAACACCACCACTTTCTTCACAGAAGAGCAGAAAGGATTCATGAGAGACAGGTACAAGATAGTACCTGTACCACAAGATGTCCAGGTTAATAACCTGCCTCTCCCACAACATGGAAGCTTGTCTCAGGTATTATAGCAGAGAAGCTAGGTAGGCACATGAGTCAGTACATGAGCAAAGCTCAGAAAGGAATTGGAACCAACACCAGAGGGTCAAAGCACCAGCTACTGGTCGATAGAGCAATCACCCAAGGCTCTATGACTAGGCAAACCAAACTGAGCACAGCCAGGATTTACAGGCCTATGATTCGATGCCCCACACATGGATACTGAAATGCTTGGCACTATACAAGCCTAACAAAGCACTGATAAGCTTCATCAAGAACTCAATGCGGCAGTGGAAGACAACACTGTAAGGCAATTCCAAGGCCAACACGCAAATCACAGAAAAGTGCGGTGTGTGTGTATATAACAAGGTGATCCACTGTCCCCACTGCTGTTCTGTATAGGCCTGAACCACCATCAGTCACATCATAACAAAGAGCAGATACGAATGCAAGTTTAGAAGTGGAATAACCATCAGCCACCTCCTGTACATGGATGACCTCAAGCTGTATGCTAAAAATGAGTGAGACTCACTGATCCACCTCAACCAGAATACACAGCCATTGGACTGGACTGGAAAAATATGGAAGCAAGGTGGGTTAAGGTTTTACGTAAATATATAATATTGTAGCGAGCGAGCACACCGAGACGAGACAACGACAATGCCAGAGACAGTGAATGCGGTGCAAAACGAATAAATAGAAGTAAATATAAATATAAATAAATATAAGATTATAATAAAACAAAAAGAAACCCGGGGAAAGTCAAAGGTAGCGTATAAAAGTGAAGTGTGGTCCGTGAAAAAGGTGCGTAGGGATTCCCTCTCGTCTCACACAACAGCAGCAGCAGTCACACGCGGAAGTCAATTCAGTCCCTCAGCTGTGCTGGCCAGAGTGTCCTTTCTTGTGTCATGGGGAATCTGCACACACAGAGAAAATTGAACACAAGAGTTCAGCATCCAAAATGGTGCCCAGAGTCGCTCACCCTCATGTGCCACCGCTTCCTTTTTATAGCCTGTTGCCGTCGTCAGCATGCCAGGTTTGGCAGCTGTGACGGGCTTTCGGGAATGCTGGCGTTCCCAAACGACATCTATGGGAATTCCAGATGGGGAGGAGCGTTTGCTTGTAGGAAATGCTCGTGTGCGCACTACATGTCAAAAGTTTGGACACGCCTTCTCTTTCATAGGTTTTTTTTTCCGTTTGTAAAGAGTAATTATTCTTTTAAGTTAAGGCTAGATTAGCTAGGTTATAGTGGAACTTTGATTCTAAGCATTTAGTTGCCTGATGATGTTATCTGGGGTCTGACAGTTATCCAATCAAAGTAGGAAATTAGTTATCCAATCAAAGTGGGAAATTGTTGATCAAATTCTTGCGGTAGCTGATGTAATTATGCTTTAGATGCTGAAGCATGGCAACATGCATATATTCTTACTAAGGCACATTTTTAAATGAGATGGGAAAATGATCTGAGGTCCAACTGTGTATGTATGACTATTTTCTATGTTTAATCTGAATGTTGGTATTAGTTTCAGTGTGTGACCACCATTGAGTGGGACCTATTGATGCTATATTACCTATTGATGCTATATTATGCTATATATTTTATATATATAAATATATATATATATACCCATTTAATGCTATATACTCATTTAGTTTGATCCAGGTTTTTGTTAAACACAGTACATTAAACTCCTGATCAATAATAATTTCATTTATTGTGTTAGATATTTAACAGTCCTAGCTTTAGATCGAAGTGTTCACACACATTCAGTATGATTTCATTTTAAGTTGCTAAAACAATCTTTGAGTGTTTCTACATTTTTTTTTTTTAGTTTGAGGAACAGATAGTCTGAATATAGAGGAACCTGGTTGGTGAATCTGTGCAGTTAGCAAATAGTCACTTTAGCGAGCTTGTCTGCTCCCTGGTCTGGATTATCACCAAAAAACTAGGCCTGTTCTGAGACTGTGGGCTATGCTGCAGGTAATGAGAGCAACACCTTTCTGAGTGGGATAGATACCTTCCCACCCTAACAGGCCAGCCTTGCTCTCAAAACTTCTCCTGTTATCTATAAAGCCCATATTGTTTTCCATGCACTACCTGCACATCCAGCAGTTCAATGACCATAACCTGCTGTAAGCTACATCACCTCAATGTATTAAGATGGGGCCACAGCAGATTACTGCATTGGACATCGTCTTCACTAATTTACACAACTATACAAAGTTACTCTTGATATCCTCTGACTGATTAAGGTGTAGGTCATTAGCTCAAACATTAATAACCATCTTTGAAAACCTTTATTGTTTTCCTAAATCTCCAAGATTACCGGCCATCTACAACTCCCTGGCTCAAAAAATGCTGCGTCTCCTTTATCCAGAGCTCTTTCAGGTTTCTCAGCAGGTGTTTCACTCAGGAGAATGAATCTGTTCGACATGTCAAGTGGTGCTCCCATAGACCCTTAGCCCCAGCTTTGGCTCTGTGATAATGCCGCCAAATTGTCACCTTTTTTCCCCACTGTGATGACTCTAATACCGGAATTGGGGGATTGGTAACTCGGCCTAAGGAATCTTGATTATTCCCTCATAAACTATGCTGCATTCATTCTTCCTAATGTGGATGGTCTCAGCTTGTAGTCTTTAGATGGGGGGAAAAAGCATTCTTTGAGGAAATGAAAACACAGCAAGAGGAAAGTGAAAATGCAACAAAATAAAACAATAGTGCAACATCATTGATGGAAAAACAGGAAAAAAAGACACCAGCAATAAACACCCGGCAAACAATTTGAAAACTGGAATGATGTCACCGGTATGGATTAAGATTTTAAACTTATTTATTTGTAATTGACGTACTTTGTCAAACTACTTTTTGAATTTAAGGTTAAAATTAAACCTATTCAATTCATGTGACCAGTTAAACCTGATAACTCTCAGAACTTAGTAAAAACTATGAAACTTGGGTAATAATGGAATATGATATCCACTTCTGTAACTAAATGTAAAAAGAATCACAGATTCCCTTGTGAGGCTTCACAGACCATATAGGCCTAAATTGTTATAAAGCAGTATTAAAACAATTCACTTTCTCAGGTAGGTTGAATTTTTTTGCCAAGGGGTAAAATGGGTCTTGTATTATTATATATGGGGTCATAAATAAATAATAGCTGTGAGAATGAATTATCCAAATAGAAAAGAATTCTACATTCATATAATTACAATCAGAGCTCATGCTAATAACTGTAAGACATGCATAAGAGGTGAGTGTTCATGTGGCATCTGCATGTTTTTAATATAGAGATTTAATTAATATAAGAAAAATTCCCAAGCTGAGGATGAGAAATTCATCATAGCATGGCTATACTGTTCAAAAGTAGCATAATTATGTTGGAAAACCATAAATATGGTAACACTGGTGACTAGGTGGTCTTTTGAAGTTATTGGGATGCATTGTTTTTAATGCTGCAAATTTAATGTGGTGCCAAGCTTCTGAGACCACCTTAGCAGGTAGTCTGGGTGATTGGATCATAATGCATGGTTGACCCCTATTCAGACCTGTATTTAGCATTGACCACTTATGATCCAATTCCCAAAAACAGATACAGAGTGTGATTGGAGCCACTGATGGACTATCCATTACATGGACTATTACATGGACTAAGGAAACTGCATCATGTAGACAAATGTACTTGATGATAAAAGATGGCGTCGCGGCAGTAGCACGCAGCGGCCACTCCGGATCCGAAATGGTGCTATTTTGTTTTTTGGCGCGACTACTACAGCATATGGACACCGAAACAAACAGTGTTCATGTCTACCCATGCCAAACATTGCTGGACATTTAAGAAACATTCAAAACTTACCTGCAGCAAGACCTTTTAGAGATGCGTGTCCTCGCTTTTCTACGGAAACCAGGCCCCATTCCTCTGCGTAGCCTGATGCCAGCGGCTGAGGGAGGGTCCGCCATAAGCCGTGTGCGAGGAAGCAGAAGTGAGGGGTCCGTGCTAGGCTAAGAGCTAATGCTCTTCCCCGGAAAAGAAAAAAAAAGCAGCTGTGTGTGGTAAAACTCATGGTGGTGGCTTGTGTGTTTACATCAACACAGAATGGTGCAAGAACTCTGTGCTAGTTTCTAGTTACTGTTCATTGCTTGAGGAGTTTGTGACCATTAGATGCAGACCTTTTTATTTACCTTGGGAATTCACCGCCGTGCTCATTGTCTGAGTATACATTCCCCCCAGCGCTAAAGAGGAGCTCTGTGAGCTGTACAGGGATATTAGTGAGTTGCAGAATGCACACCCCAATGAACTGTTTATTGTTGCTGGAGATTTCAACCACATCTCAAGTCAGTGCTCCCAAAATTTCATCAGTATGTGGACTTTGCAACGAGAAGGGCAAACGTGCTGGATCTTGTTTACTCAAACATTCCCGGCACGTACCAAGCGGAGCCTTGCCCCATCTCAGCTACGCAGACCACATCTCTTATGCTAATGCCAGCATACAGACTGCTTCTCAGATGCACCAAACCAGTTCTGAAGCAGGTGAGAAGGAGCAGTCTCTGCTCTTAAGGATGGTTTTGAGAACACTGACTGGCATATGTTCAAGGAGGCTGCAACCAATGGCCACAACACCAACTTGGAGGAGTACATGTCATCAGTGACCAGCTTCATCAGCAAGTGTGTAGATGATGTCACTGTCTCCAAGACCATCATTACACGCTCCAATCAGAAGCTGTGGATGACTGCAGAGATGTGTGAGCTGCTGAGGACCCGTGACTCCGCCTTCAGAGCAGGTGACAAGACCCTAAGTACAGTGAGGGCCAAAAGGTCTCAGGCCATCAGAGCAGCAAAGCGCACACATGGCCAGAGAATTCACAGCCACTTTCAAGACAGCGGCGACACGTGGTGCATGTGGCATCCAAGCCATCACTGACTACAGGACAATTACACCTGCTTGTGACAGTGATGCCTCCTTACCAGATGCGCTTAACAGCTTCTTTGCTCGGTTTGACACACAGAACGATGTAAAGCAAGGAAGACCACCCCTTCTCACAGTGATCATGTGCTGTCTGATCACTGCTGATGT
Organism: Parauchenoglanis punctatus; assembly: GCA_030068025.1. Taxonomy (NCBI): domain Eukaryota; kingdom Metazoa; phylum Chordata; class Actinopteri; order Siluriformes; family Auchenoglanididae; genus Parauchenoglanis; species Parauchenoglanis punctatus. The sequence continues at coordinate 2,145 of JAQQZU010024739.1, read as the reverse complement.
GAGGAAAACTCTTCGCAGAGTTAACCCACGGAAGGTGGCTGGACCAGTTAACATCCCTGGGAGAGTGCTCAGAGAATGTGCAGATCAACTGGCAGATGTTCTTACTGACGTCTTTAACATCTCCCTGAGCACTGCTGCTGTTCTGAAGTGCTTCAAAGCCAACACCATCGTTCCCGCGCCAAAGAAGTGTCCTGCCTCAATGACTAGTCCCATTGCTGTCTCGCCCATCATGATGAAGTGCTTCGAGGGGCTCGTCATGAGGCACATCAAGACCCTGCTGCCTCCCTCACTGGGACCCCCTGCTGTTCGCCTTTCTCCCCAACCTATGGATGATACTATTGCCACTACCCTACATTTGGCCCTCACATACCTGGACAGCAAGGACACACATGTACGAATGCTGTTCATAGACTTCAGTTCAGCATTCATTTGAGCCTGCCAGGCCTGAATACCTCTCTCTGCAACTGGATAATGGACTTCCTGACTGAGAAACCTCAGTCAGTCCGCATTGGGAACAGTATCTCCAGCACCACCACACTGAGCACTGGGGCCCCTCCCAGAGCTGTGTGCTCAGTCCACTATTCATTCTGCAATGCACAGCTCGAGCCACATCAAGTACGCCGATGACACGACCGTGGTCGTTCTCCTCGGCAAGAGCAACAAGTCAGCCTACAGAGAGGAAGTGCAGCAGCTAACGGACTGGTGCAATGTCAACAACCTATCGGAGTGACCACTCTCCACTCAACATTAAAGGATCTTCTGTGGAGATCAAGAGCACCAGATTCCTTGTTGTTCACCTGGAGGAGAACCTCTCTTGGTCCCTCAACACCAGCTCTATAGCAAAGAAAGCCCAGCAGCTTCTCTACTTCCTGCGAAGGCTGAGGAAAGCAAATCTCCCACTACCATCCTCACCACTTTCTACAAAGGGACTATTGAAAGCATTCTGAGCAGCTGCATAACTGTCCGGTATGGAAACTGCACTGTATCAGACTGCAAGAACCTACAGAAGATAGTGAGAACAGCTGAGATCGGCATCTCTCTTTCCTCCATCACCGAAATTCACCACATACATTGCATCCGCAAAGCCACCAGCATTGTGGAAGATCCCACACACCCTTCACACTAACTCTTCACCTTCCTGCCATCTGGCAAGAGGTACCGAAACATTCGGGCCCTCACTGTAAGACTGTGCAACAGCTTCTTCCCCCAAGCCATCAGACTCCTGAGCACTCAGGGACTGACACACGCGTGCGCAAACGTGTACATGTACCCCTGGAATTTTTGAACATTCAATTTGGTTTAGTGCTGCACTGTCTTGCCTTGTGATGTCGGCACTGTCTGCACTGCACAATGTTTGCACTTTGTCATCTTTGCACACATGCACTTTGTTGTCCTTTGTTGCACACATGCACTTTTTGTACTTCTGTGCTGTCTTATATGTAGCACCTTGGTCCTGGAGGAACGTTGTCTCGATTCACTATGTACTGTATCATCTGTATATGGCTGAAATGACAATAAAAGCCATTTGACTTGAAATGCATTTCATTGGGCAGTATTAAACATTTATAATAAAGACAACATTTAACTGGGTTAATTATTACAAAGCATGTACAAAGCCTGGTTAAAAACCCATAAGGATAGTATTTACAAGTGAGTATTTTTGATGTGCAGAGTGAGGATGTGTGGTTGGAGGCTGCACGTCTCCAGCCAGGAGACACTGCAAAGGCAGTAGTTGCTCAGGCTGTACGTCACCTCCCTCAGTCTGTGCGCATCTACATTCGAGCAGCCGAGCTTGAGACGGACATCAGGGCCAAGAAACGAGTCTTGCGCAAAGGTCAGTGATTGAGTGGCTCTTGTATAAGGAAAAATCCAATTTTTGTTTAGTTTTGAAATATTGCCTTTTTCTCTTTGCGTTAATACTAAAACTACTTCTTCCTGGTTTACATTCATTTCTTTTTCTGTCTTCCTCTTTTCATTCCTTTTACTTATTTTTTATCTTGGTTTTTCATATGTGAGACTGCTCTTCCCAGCACTCCCGTGATGTGCAGTCCCAGCATCAGTGTCAGACTGTTTTGTTTTCCCTTTTCTAATGACTCTCACTCAGTCTGAGCTAATAGTGTTTGAAGGAGCAGCCATGTAAAGTTG
>JAQQZU010024738.1:0-10718 GCA_030068025.1 Parauchenoglanis punctatus | reverse complement strand
ACTGGTTCACTTCCCCTGAACTCATTGTGGAACTGAAGAAAATGGGAATTCTAACAGTTGCTACCATCAATCGTAACTGTCTCCGGGCTTGTACATTTTGGGAAACCCATCTGTAGGACAAACTACTGTAAGTGCAACCCTTATGACATCAAGAAAGTCACAATTTACAAAATATATAACTAAAATATTCTGTGTTATATTTGTATCATAAATAGGGATGTTGACATGTTTTGTTTTTAATAGGTGGGTGTTAATCTGAACGTCACCAATCCTGCAAATATTTGAAGATTTGAATCATCCCAAAAAGCACAGACAATTTTGCAAGGACATGATTTATCTTCTTATTAATCAGTTTTTTTTATGAGATTTTTGTTGCTTTTACTTGTTAGAAATGAATACTATGTATTCTTTACTACAGTTTCATTGTTTTGTTTATTATTTATAATTTTTCCAAAAACAGTGGTTTTAGGTTTAAAAAAAAAACAGTGAAATTGAGGTCTGAAAATTACCTATTGTAACGACACTAACGACAAGAGTTGACTAGTTAACATTTTTGTGTTCTTTTAAAAAACTCTGATTAATAGCCTCAAAATTCACAAAAATCTGCACTGTGAAACTCTGTCTGAATATAATGCCAAAAACAAACAGGTTTCTGAACATCCCTTCATACCAACACAATACAAGAATAAAGTTGACAGAGTTTCTCATTTAAGTAAATGCTGATGTAAACACAATATTGTACCTGTAGAGAGCACTCATTGCTCATTTCTGAAAACATGATCCATGTGCAGTATTGTAAAGCATGATTGAATTGGCTAATTATTCCTCCTTCACAAATGTATTATGAGATGATTTGTTTTTGTTATGAATTGGGAGACTATTTACTTCTTGATTAAATCGCTTTAATAATGTACTTAGATTAATTAGAATCAGTGAGAAAATAATAATAAAACTAAGCTTTGACACGCTGTCTGAACTTTTTTTTTCTTGGCCAAAATAAATGCATAACTTGTCATATTAAACCTAATGTGTCTTCTCTATTAAAGGTATCATAATATATTGCATAACATACCTAGAGATAGAGAGCAAATGAACTAAAAGCTGATCATAATCACATGCTTATACATCAGCCAAATCCCACAGATTTGTGTGAAAATGTAGTTTATGTTCAAGAATAAAACATAATATGAATAATTTTGTGTGCATATTATGAATAAAATAGTTATTTTTCTGAAGGAATGATTCCTTGAAAAGTCTTTTGTACAAAATGATATCCCTCATGGCTAGAGGCTTCTCAGTCCTCTCAGGATAATCCTGCCTTTGATTTCTGTGCGCGTGTGTGGGTGTGTGTGTGCGCTACAGGTCTGCATTCAAGTAGATTTAAGATCATGCTATACATATATAGATGAGTCTATTAAAAGATAAATATAGATAAACAATAGCTAGATAATAGATGAAAACTCATAAAATAGATAAGAAATCATAAAAATCAATGACCAAATAATTTGACACTTGCAGTGCTTGTGAATGGTTTTCTTTTATGCTCTTCTTTAAAAATAGCGATGATTTAAAATTTCACAATCATATGGAAAATGGGAATGGAAATTTTCGGTGACCCCAAGCCTTAATCATGCTGTGTTTTAAAATTTTTGGACTATTGAAATGTTTGAGCATTAGTTACATGGAGTAAGTAATTTTATATGTTTTTGTAATCAGTAACCAGCATGTGAATGGTTTTCTTTTATGCTCTTCTTTAAAATTGTGATGTTTTAAAATTCCACAATCATATGGAAAATGGGAATTGAAATTATGAATATTCAGTAAGCCCAAGCCTTAACCTTTAAAAAATTTGGACTATTGAAATGTTTGAACATTAGTTATATGGAGTAACTAGTTTTATAAATTCTCTGTAGTCAGCAACTGAATGCTGCTGTGATATCTAAGGCAGATGTTTACTCAAAATTTTACACAGGCAAGGACTCTTTCTAAATCATAAAGAATTTTTAAGGACCATCATATGATCACAGTACAAATTTAATTTTAAGAGCAATGTGGCAAACATGTGCCATCAAATTAATTGATTTGACCATTAGATCTTTTCAATCCTAAACTTTCCTCTCACTTAGATGTAAAAAGACATCATATGAATAATTTTACCAGCACGTTCTAGTAGATTAGGCAATGATAACTAAGTAATAACCATAACAACTTTGAAACAGCTTCATAGTAATTTTTCCCATGGTTACATTATGTTTGTGAAAAATCAATACATTCAGGGGCCGCTGTAGGAGAACCAAACTCCAGATTGAAAATTATGGATCTAAAACAGATTATCCAAGTAAGGCATCCCAGAAATACAGAAACAGTTTTGTACAGAGAAAAAATAATAATAATAATAATAATTAATAAAAACCATTTGTATACTTTGTATACTGTGTAGTGTTTAGTGCTTTGACCATTATCAAGGAATAATTATTAAAAAATACAGAAAAATTTATGTCGTGTATCTAATATTAAATTTAGTAAAATGTATATAGAAGTAAAGAATGTAATGTAATAGACCACATTTGTAGACAAAAAATAAAATACAATGATCGGTGTCAGGTTTTATCTCACTTCCAAACTCCTTATAAAATTGTTTTAAAAGTGCAAATTTTGTGTCATTTAATACCACTTACTTTATTAGTATATTTCTTTATGTATAAACATACAATATAATATCATTATATTTGAAGGCATCTTTGATGTAGAAAATTTCTTTATATACACTACTGTATATAGCAACATATGAGGAAATATTTTATCTCAATATAATACAAAGAGCTTCATGTGGTGCATTTCTGTATTATATGTGTAATTCACACCATCCATCCATTCTGTATCTATAGCGCTAATCTGTCAGGGTCACAGGGAGCTGCAGCCAATCCTAGACTTCAGGAGAGAGGCGGGGTTCACACTGGGAATGTTTCCAATCTATTGCAGGGCTAACACACAGACAAACAACCATTCACACTCACATTCACACCTATGGGCAATTTAGAGTAGCCAGTTGACCTAATCTGCATGTTTTTGGGCTGTGGGAGGAAACCAGAGCACCCAGAGGAAACCCACACAGGCACAGGGAGAACATCCACACAGAAAGGCCCCAGTCTGCTGTGAGGTTCAAACCCAGAACCTTCTTGCTGATTAAGACACTGCTATATTATGCTATAATGCTATACGATTTTACCACTGTGCCATAATTCACTTATTTAAAAATATTAAAATTATAAACATTTTAATGTAGTGCCTTTGGTTTCATATGTGTGTTTTTAAAATTATTCTTTCTTTTTTGTAAAAATAGGTAAGAACAAAAAAAACAAAAAGAAACAAGTATCAGATTTATTATTTTAACACTTGCACTTTTGTAATATTGCACTTAATATAAACTGTAATATTGCACTTTTAGTGAGTCTCACATCGCACTACTACATTTAAAATGTGGAAATCTCAAATTCAAATTTTTCATATTTGTTTGTTTTAAATATGATTTTAGTGACTTGACACTGTAGTGAGTCAATACTGCATCTTAATCCTGAAATACAATATTAAATCTAGAAGTAGCTGAGGACTAGTCTTGGTAGATTTGTACATATTTGTCCATGTTGTGTACTTTGTGGATGGCCCCTTACTCATTTCATCAGACTATATAAAGCACTGTTGCGTTATTAGTCAGTTTGTTGCAGCAAGCCTTAACTGGGGAGCAGGTGTATTATATATTCAATTGCAGTTAGTTCTCTGTCCGCTTGAGTGTAAGAAAAATACAAGTTTTGCCAAATGAGTGTGTTTATTTTCTGAGAAATAGAAGTGAAAACTCAAACGTGCATCTCTGATATTAAAACAACTTTACAGAGGTAGAGAGAACAATGACCTGGAAAATAATGACTGCCAGTGTAATAACTGTGATGTTTATGCTTACTGCTGTTTCCTGCAAGCCTCCTGGTAAGTAACATGCAACACAACCTTACACTGACATAATTATTAATACCATATAGTGTGTATATATAGGCAAAGGAAACCATTTGGATTTTTCTAATGAAAGAGAAAATTAAGTATATATATATTTTTGTATGAGGTTTTTGTCTGGTCCCCACAAGGTCAAAACTGTCAGATATTCCTATCCTTGTGGGCACATTTGGACACACACACACACACACACACACACACACACACACACACTTAAAGGCAGATAGGCAGCTGATTTATAATGTTTATAAAGATTGCTCTTGTGTTTGCATGGCCCTGGAAAAGTGTGTGATATGAAAAATCACTACCAGTGTACCTCAAACACTGGTACACTTTATTTGGTTTTGGCTGCAGCCTGAATCCTGGCAGTATGTACTTTTCCCAACAGGGCAGTTACCAGCCATGGCCCATAACACCCTCTGCCAGGAAATGCACTGGTTTCTCAAAAGGCTTTTCATTTTTCGGTTTTCTACTTGGGGGAAAAAAAACTTGGGGGAAAAAAAAGCTGAACATTTTGGCCTTGTGAAACATACCTCAGAGAAATTAAATGAAATTATTCTAATTAATTGCATATTTTTTCAAGATCAAGTAGAAGAAAAAAATATGTAGGTCAACTGGCTACTCTAAATTGTCCATAGATGTGAATGACTGTCCCTTTGTTAGCCCTGTGATAGATTGGTGACCTGCCCAGAGACCCGACTCTTACCTGAAGTCAACTGGGCTCCAGCTCCCCCATGTCCCTGACTGATGAGCAATATAGATAAGATATACATATATATATATATAGATAGATAGATGGATGGATGGATGGATGGAACTTGTAATTTCCATGTCTAAAACAAATACCAGCAATAAAAGTTTAAAGATGCAAATTAGGATAAACTATATTGATCCAATAGATGAAATTCACAAGTATGACAGTGATAATCCAGGTGTATTTTTTTCCAGTAGACTGCTTTTCCTCAGTACATCCTGGTCCCTCAACAACTGATGCAAAGCTTATTTAACCCAGGCAACATCCGAGCCAGTATGGCTTTGTGTTATGTCTCTCACTCATGTTTAGGTAGTCTAAACCTGGGGACCCTTACTGGAAGTTCTTGTCTTTACCAGTCAAACCATGAGCCCCTGTTCCAAAGGCAGCACTGTTACCACTGTACTATCCATATCTGTATACAGAAACTCAGCATGTGGTGATGCCCATGGGTTCTGAGGTGATTTAGGCAATAATTTGCATCCAAGTTTTAAAACTGATGCTTACATTTATAATTATGTTAGTTTGTTCAGTTACTTTTGAACCTGTGAAAATGGACGGACTGTGTAAAAAAATGAAACCCCTTGAATTAAAGCTGAAGACTACATTTCAATCACATGTTGATTACTTTTTTTTTAAAGCCATTGTGGCAGTGCACAGAGGCGAAATTTTGAAAATTGTGTCACTGTTCATAACTGATTTGTTTACAAGCAGTAGCTGTGTTGATGAATGACAGGGAGAGGGGGAGAAAGGAAGGGGACATGTGTCATGATTGCTGGAATGTTCAGTGTGGTTTGCTGTTGTAGTGCATTCACTAATGCAGTGAATGATGCAGTATATTTTTGTTTCAGACTTTTTAAGTTGCATAATGACAAGTAAAGGTTCATGAAAAAAAGAGGAAATGCTGTTTTGAAATTAAAAAGGTGATCAAATGGCTCCACTACACCTCTGAAGAGACACATCAGGCCTTGGTGGACTTGGTGTAACCAGACCATAATACATCAAACTATCAAACCTGATTCAATAAAGGGGCATTGGGAACTGCATGATTGGTGAAAGCGAGGTATGAACACGGGGATATTGATGAGTACCCACTGATGCCTGTCAGGATTAAATTCCTGTGAAAAAAGCATAGCTGTAGTGGGCTTTCAGGAGAGAGAAGCCCGAAAACAGTGTGTGTGTGTGTGAGTGTGCTGACTGCGTGTAATAAAATCACTCAAAAGCAAAAGTAAATAAACACACAAAAATAAGAGGCACCTTTGTGTTGTTGCAAGCCTGCCTCTCATCTAGTCATTTCCCCAAAGTTTTTAAAATCAAATTAAATATAACATAAGCTATTTTCTTCATTTACAGTTAACAGGGGCCTTCTTGGAATGGAGTTGAACATTATAACATAAAAAACCTTTGCATCGGCAGACATGATTCTCCATTTACACATTTCACAAAGCAAAATGTGGCCGTTACAGAGTTTATGAACATTGCATCAAAGCCATTGTTTTCATCTCCACAATTCACAACTAGAGGCAGAACATTTCAGCTTCCTATTTTTCAGTTTATAAAACCTCTTCATGCACTGGTCGGGTCTACTGATAGCCACCTTTCAACATGCATTCAAGTGCCTTTGCTTTATTCTGTTGCAGATGGGTGTCTTAACCCTTTTTACAAAACAATTCATACCTCAAGAAACTTTGTTTTGTTCTGAAACTGAGATGAATAGTGAGAGTATCAGGATAGAACTCAGGTTGGGATACAGCTCAGATACAAGCCACAGAAGCACCTCTTCCAGGGATTTGGTCTTAAGTTGAGCAACGTGAGAACAGATGTGTGTATTTCAGCAGGACAATGCAAAACCACATACTGCAGCCATTACAACAGCATGGCTTCGTCGGAGAAGAGTCCAGTTTCTGAATTGGCCTGCCTGCAGTCCAGATCTTTCACCTATAGAGAACATTTTGGCGCATCATTAAACTATGTTTATTAACAAATACGTCAAAGACGACCACGAACTCTTCAGCAGCTGGAAACCTAGATCAGGCAAGAATGGGACAAAATTCCAACACCAAAACTCCAGAAGCTCATAACCTCGATGCCCAGACGTCTTCAAACTGTTCTGAAAAGAAGAGGAGATGCTACACCATGGTAAACATTCCCCTGTCCCAACTATTTTGAGACCTGTAGCAAGCATCAAATTTGAAATGAGCTCGTTTTGTTCATAAAAGTGTAAAATTTCTCAGTTTAAACATTTATGTTATCTATGTTCTGTTGTGAATAAAATATTGGCTCATGTGATTTCAAAGTCTTTTAATTTTCATTTTATTCAAATTAAGTCGCAACTTTTCTGGAATTCAGGTTGTATAATCTGATTGTTATTCTAGATGATTATATTTACATCATTTGGCAGAAGCCCTTATCTAGAGCGACTTACATACATCTTATTTTATACAAATGAGCAGTACAGGTTAAGGGCCTTGCTCAAGGCCCCCGAATGGCAGCTTGGCGGTGCTGGGATTTGAACTCACAACTTTCCGATCACTAGGCCAACGTCTTAACCACTGAGCTACCATAAACCCACTTGTGATGATTAGTGACACTAATGACAAGACAGGGGCACATCAGGGGGCCAATCAGATTTCAGCGGGGGCCAATGCCCCTCTGTCCCCCTCAGAGCCACGATTGCCTCCTCCACATCTACCCCCACGATAATAAACACAGACACCTGGAGCTAGCTTACATAGCTAACCTGTTAGCAATCTTAGCTAGCAAGCTAACAATTTAGATTAATAAAAATTTACATTAAAGGCTTTGTGCTAAAACACTGCTAATGGCCTAGCAAATTAATACCTTGTCCTTGACTCCCAATCCTGTCATGACCTCTGATTCTGATCCTCTCCATCACTGCTCCCTTTTGCTGCTTGTGGTTTTGCACTACTACCAGACCTGACAGATTTACCACATCTCACCAGCAACATGAATTATTACTATGTACTGCTTGTATAAATCAGATGATGTTTGCTTTGTTTCACCTGCCCTCATGATTCTCCTCCTTGCCAACTGGCCTTGTAAAGTAATCGCTGGTTCTGTGACAAATCTGAAAATATTACACTGATATAACATGAATTTTTGAAACCTTTTTAAGAAATCGGATGAACTTTTATGCAAAAGAAACAATTTCATGTGTTGTATATTTGGTGGATTTAGCACACTGTTATGTTTTGTGATAAAGAGGAAGGCACTTTTTTCAGACGGGGGCTTGATCAGGTTTAAATGTTTATTGCACATTATGCAACATAACGGTGTACTCACACTAGGTGATCCGTATCGTGCCCAAGCATGTTTAACCTCCAAAATTCACTTTGTTTGACTGTTGTGGTCGTTGCGTTCTGTACTCAGGCATGGTTCAGTATATCATGTCCTGGCCCACTTGAGATGGTGGGTTCAGGCAAGGTAGGCATCTGACATGATCGCTACACATGCCCAAGCCCAGGACTTGACATGCATTATGAGGTTTACCTTTCAATTAATTTGAGAATATTTGGGTTAATAAAATGTCTGGTTCTTACATTTTTGATGAACACAAATTGTAGTCAGCAAGTAAGGCTAAAAATTCTTCCCTCAACATCAGCTGCCTCTGTAAAAATCTCCTTATGTGTACAGCATGGTTAACTGAAAATCGCTTCATTGCATGATTGATAAATCTGTACGGCCTGTGTCACCACACCCAAAATGTCTTCAAATAAGCCATAATGTAAAAAAACAGTCTCCACTCTGCTAGGCAAGAGCACTTTTCTCAACACAAAAAAAGCTGCATTGTGCCGATGTAAGCGTACTCAGGCCCGGAATAATGTGAGTGGAGTCGAGCGGAGGAAGGGGACAGTTGTACTTGGGCATGGTACAAGGCAACTGTGCCTATTGTGTATATGCTATAAGTAGTATTTTATGATGAATTGCCTACTTCATGATGCAGTCTATATTGTTCTATATGCTGACATCAAATCAAGAGGCTTGTGAAATATAATGCACTGTATTGTTATAGCCCTAATTACTGAATAATGAATAAATACTTAACCTGCTCATTAACAGTTTAGGTCAATGGTATTCAAATAAAATAACCCCATTTTCAAAAAGGTTATTATGCTGTGTGAAATGTAAATGAAGACTCAAATTGAAAGACGAAAATCATGCGAACTGTTAGATTAAAATTTTTATTTAATAAAAAATAGAATAAAGAATCTGAGAAATTATTGTTTTTTGAAAAATTTATGCTCATTTTGAATTTGATGCCAGGAGCAAATTTCAAAAGATTTGAGACAGGGCATAAAAAGACTGGAAAAGTGGTGTAATGCTAAAAAAAACACCTGGTGGAACATCTCACAACTAATAATAATAATTTAAAAAAAATAAAAAGAACATCCGAGAATAGCAGAGTCTCTCAGCAGTAATGACGCAATGCAAAAATTTAAGAATAATCTTCGTCAGCATAAAATTGCAAAGAATTTAGGGATTTCATCATCTATGGTACATAATATCATTAAAAAATTCAGAGAATCTTGAGAAATCTTTGTATGCAAGGGACAAGGCTGAAAACCAATATTGGACAGCCGAGATCTTCATGCAAGACACGATTCTTCAGTGGAAATCACTGCATGGGCTCGGGAACACTTCCAAAAAACAATGTCTCTGAACACAGTTCATCATTGCACCTGTAAATGCAGTTTAAAACTTTACTATGCAAAGAAGAAACCATATATAAACATGATCCAGAAACACCACCACCTTCTCTGGGCCTGAGCTCATTTAAGATGGACTGAGATGAAGTGGAAAACTATTTTGTGATATGACAAACCCAAATTTTTATTTCTTTTTGGAAATCATGGGCACCCTGTCCTCCAAGCTACAGAGGAGCGGGACCAACCATCTTATTATCAGTGCACAGTTCAAAAGCAATCAACCATGATGGCATGGGTGTGCATTAGTACACATGGCATTGGTAGCTTACACCTCTGGGAATGAAAAAAAATATATGCAGGTTAGGAGCAACGTACGCTGTCATCCAGACAACCTTTTTCAGGGAAGGCCTTACTTATTTTAGCAAGACAATGCTGAACCTTATTTGTAAAAATTGTCAAAAATGCTTCCCTCACAAAATTTGTGTAACAGTTATAACTGATTCCTACTTGATAAAACCAAGTTATGGTCCTTCATGCTCCTCCATTGCATTTGCCAATCAACTACATGTGATTTTTATACTCATGTATGTAAAATACTGGAAGAATCAGGTGATAATTCCTCTTTGTGAACTCTTCTCTTCCAATAGTTATAGATTCTAGTTACGTTAAAATGGCAGCCCTGGGAAGACCTCTGTATCCAGGCATGCTGTATGACTGCCGTAGTGACAACTTTATTCCAGGTAAAATTTTAATTATTACCAGTGTGGAATCTTATTTCTGATATTAATATATTTTGATTTAGTTAACATGAAACAATACAAAATATTCAAGTATACAAAAGTTAGTGTACATTCAGATTATATATTATTTCAAAGCTATGTACATGGGATGTACCATGTAAGCATTGTTTCAAGAGCTATATAAAACATCATATCAAGCTTTTAGTTAATCCACACTGGACATGTCACAGCTGTGTATCCATACAAGCTAATGGCAGGCGAGTGGCAACAAAAGACTTTAATCTGTTCTGGCAAATCCAGCATTACATTATCAGTTCTGATATTAACTGTTAGTTGTTTATGGATTATTAAGCTCAGTTTGAGTTATACTAGAAGCTTTGTTTGCTCGGGCAGCTGTAACTTCAAAACTGAAAAAAGGGACATGTGACTGAAGATTGGAACTGATATTTTATGCTTCACTTACATATCTGTGACATGCCAATGTGGACTGAAATGCTTTTTAAAAAGGAATGAATAAGGTTTGGGTGACATGGTGGTATAGTGGTTAGCACTGTC
>JAQQZU010024737.1:0-10721 GCA_030068025.1 Parauchenoglanis punctatus | reverse complement strand
AACTCCACACAGAAAGGCACCCTGGATGACCCGGGGATCGAACCCAGGACCTTCTTGCTGTGAGGCGACAGTGCTAAACTCCGCACCACCGTGCCGCCCGCACACACATGCTCAAGTTCAACAATTACGAATGACTCACAGGTGTTTCTCATTCCACCTCTCCAGCACACAGTATAAAGGGTCTCCAGCTCACACTCACAGTTTTTGAAGTAATTGCCCAGTGTGTTATACATGATTTTTCCAAGCCTTTTGTTTTTATTGATCTTCTGGTTTTCTGCCTTTCATAGTTTCCCAGTTTTTTTGTTTTGGATATTGTCTACTCTGTGGTGTTTGGTAGTTGCCTGAACCATTGTTTGTTTCCTGTTTCTGAGCTGCTAATCAATTTGCATCTGTTTGCCTCTGTTTATCAAAATAAATAATTTTACTGCAAGTGCTCCAGAGTTTCCCTGACACCTGCATTTTTTTCATTTGCCTGCTTTTGACTAAAGAAAACTGTCTTTTGTTGTTGTTGTTGTTGTTGTTGTTTTTCCTCCCATTTTGCATGAATATATCTGTTTTTCTTGTCTGGTGATGAATTCACCATTTACAGTTCTCAGATGTTATACGAAGTCTGGCTAATCTAACAAACAGACACTCAACACATATGCATGCATAATGAGTGTCCACTCTGCCTTTGTAGAGTCTCATAACAAGTAATTATTGAAATGTTCTAACACTGTCACATTGAATTGAAATGCTTAATTTTTGTACCTGTTTCCCAGGCAACAATGGAGAATTAATGAATAGAATAGTCCAGTGGGTCATGAGTGTCATGCTTCTTTGTTGTCCTTGATCAACCTCTAAGCAGGGCTTGAAAAGCAATACACCATGTGGGGTTTATTTTTTGGCTCAATAGGGAAAAGCACTCTAGGCAATCTTATAGCACAGAAAATAACAGTGCCTCAATACATTGCCACTTTTGCTATTTGAAATTAGCCTTTCATTATAAGGCAATGTGGTTGTCATAAAATAAGTTTGTTCTATTTTTTCTGTCTCTTTTTCTCATAGGCATCAGAGTTAGGGATGCTGTCTGTCTACTACACCTACATCTTCACCTCACTGGTAAGAGGCTTTGACCTGCTGCTCTCTCTTGCTGAATTAATGATGTGCAGTCCTGCTGGGGCAAATATGCCGTTTATGGTATACATACATAATTAACAGAGTCTTTCTGTTCCTCCTGATATGCGTTCTATTGTTCAGCGAAAGCCGAGAGCGAACTGCAGTGTTTAAATGTATTATTACTGGCATTGTGCTTTGTAATGGCTGCCCATGCATTTAATCTCTTAAGAAAGAAACTTGAAATATGAAATCCCCTGTGGTAAACAGAACATTAAGTTGGTGCTACTAGAGAGACTCTGCCCGACACTGCCTTTTATTCGCTGGGGTGTTTGAGGCATAACCAACTTTACAAATTTTGTCCTTGGTTTTGTATGAACTCGAACTTTTAAGCATCTAGCATTGCATCTAGCATTGCCTATGAACCATAGTCCACCACTGATCACTTCTGCCTAAGTTGAAGAAGATTCATTTCCAGTTATACTTATCCTCTGTTGTTGCATTCCCTCTGGCCAACCTGTTTTAGACAGTCATGCAAAAGACGACAAAGTGATTTGTCCTCTGCCAAAAACCTGTCCTCATTATGTTATCACCTCTTAAAAGTGGCCTGTGAGACATGAGCAGTGGCCAGTATTTCGATGGAGCAGACAGAGGTGTTTTTTTATTCCAGTGTGCGATAATGAGACACCCGTTAATAGCAGTGATAACTAAACCCATTTACTCACATTGCAGCCATCATGCTGAAATATTTGTCCCAGGTTTTTGGCTCATGTGTATAAATGGGTAGTGAGCTTTACATTATTACTCTACATTAGTGCAGTGAAGTGTGTCCGCTGCCCATGGGCATTTCTTTTGTTCAATGAGTGTCAAACTCATAATGCTGTGTTTAAGGGTATTGGCATTAAAGCTTTCTTCCCTGTGTGATACTTGTTTACATGTCTTTGTATTACAGCTATAATGGGAAAAACTCTTCAAAATAAATGCTAGTATTAAATGATCTCTTTTGCACTATTAGATGCTCAACCAACAGGAAAGAAACTGAATATTAAGTAAGTGCTAAAAGCAAATAAAGTCAAGATGGATATGCCAGCTGGATTCAGGAAAGGCTCTAAAGAGTTGACTGGGATTTTGGGAAATAAAATAGCAGCATTTTTATCCGGCTAATGAATTATTAACCTTTGTTGATTGAGATGTAGTGTTTTGGTAGTATAATTTTGGTATAATTTGGTACTTTCTTAGTTGGTATTAGAGAATTGGACAGGGATGTACTGTAGGTTTAGTGTCAGGGTATAAATTGGGCATAATCACCAAATATTTTCTCTTATATATAGCTTCCAAGCAATTATCTACTGTATATGATGGGTTCATCTGTTATCCCTTCCTTTATTTATTAGTCCTTACTCATTAATTCCAGTATGCCACATCTGAGATCAAGGGCATCATAAACGTGAGAGTTGTTCAGACCAAAGCACCAAATTTTTTTAAGATTCATATAGTTGTGTATTTAAGTTGTAATTTAAAAAAAGTTTTCCTTTAGAAGCATGCATATTACAAAATAATATACAAACATTTGTTGACGCTCAGTAATACAGAAGAAGACGGGAGCTACATAAACAGGATATGCTGGCTTAATTTGGCAATTTTCATGGTTGGTATGGTTAAGTGGAATTTTCTAGAGAAAACCCTCTCATCTGTGAATCTCCATTTGTTTATGATAGGCAAAACGTCCTTGTGTGATCAATAATAATTTTCCATGCACTACAGAACACAACAAGAATATATGCCAGCAATATTGAATACACAGTCAACTGAAGAATTATTGTCTCCCTTCAAATGATTGGGCAAAAATGATTGTTCAAAATAAGCACTATGCACATTGATTTTTCTATGCAACAACTGGAAAGAATTACAGTATAACAGCACAGGAGTAAGTTTATTTTCACAATTAAGCATCTTTGAAGTAAAGGAACAGAACCATTCTTTACTGATTATGGAATATTGCATTAAGGCATGTCTGGTCCCCCTGTTGGTGAGCCATAAAGAGATCATTGTTATGAGATTTGTATAAGCAATAATGCTTTGCCATGTGAAATAGTGTTTTCATTACTTGTTTGACTGGTACTCAGGGACTTTTCTTTACAGCATTTATATCAGAAACCCCTGACTGCTAGGGATCCTTCTAGGAATTCTTAATGCATTGAGTACACAATTTTATTAAGAGTGTATACTGCACAGTTACTCATAGTGATCTATTATATTGGTGTGTATTATAAGTCATTAGAACAGTGCTATTTTAGCTCAAACTAATGTTTGTAGCTGTCTTATGTACACTTCAGCTGTTGGCTTTCTCTCTGTTCTTTTTACAGCTGTCTTGCATTTCTAGGCAATTGGGGAGCACTTAGTTCTGTAGCACTTGTTTTCCCATTGCACCTCAAACAGCTAGCTTGTAAGTCACTTTAGATAGGATCTGGCAAATGTCAATATAACCGCAGTAG
The DNA here is from genome assembly GCA_030068025.1 of Parauchenoglanis punctatus. Classification (NCBI taxonomy): domain Eukaryota; kingdom Metazoa; phylum Chordata; class Actinopteri; order Siluriformes; family Auchenoglanididae; genus Parauchenoglanis; species Parauchenoglanis punctatus. The sequence continues at coordinate 7,131 of JAQQZU010024737.1, read as the reverse complement.
ATGTAAATGTATTTAGTCGTACTGCTAAAAGCCTTGTTCCATTTACATGTGCGTTTGTAGGAAGAACAAACCGATACAGTACTAGATCTGTATGATTAGATAACTGCATGAATGTGCAACTGTACAGGTGTTCCTAATAAAATTGAAGAAAAGGACTCATCTTAAGACTGTAAAGTGCTCAGAAATGATAGCCTCAATCACACCAATAGGAGGGGCGATGTTAGCGGTGTATAATCAGGAAAAAGCACATGGTGTTGCCCAGGTAGCAATAGCACAGACTTTATGGAGCAGCACACCTCTAAATAAGGCTCATGAAGAAGAGAGCCTCTTCACAGTAGCTTCTGGGTGTCCGGTCTGACTATAGGCCAAGGCGATGTGTTCACCACGCAGTGGGCCTCTTCTTAGACTAGTCAGCCAGTCATGTCTTAAAATTGAACAGTTGATCAACCATCTGATTGGATGACTACCATGCAGTCCCCATGAAACTGTAGGATACCGAGCAGGCACAGTAACGACTGCTCTGCATGCTCAACACTCATTGAAGCCTATAAGGCCCGGTGGACTGATTTACAAAGTTGGGTAATTTGACCTTGAACAGAAATCCCACATTCAGCCACAGGGTCAGCCAAGAGTCATCAATCCACCTATGTGTGAAGGTCAGCTTATTATCAGAGCAACTCATTTAGCTAAAATTACTGCTAGCAAGAAGACAGTTTTCAGAAACACAGATTTCAAGTGTCATGCATAGACTCATAAAGTGAGCATTTAAGGGACTTCACCACAAGAGAGAGTTCCCATGCCATCCTAGGTGGCCATGGTGGGTAGAGAGGCCTTGAACACTTTGGAAAGGATTAAAAAAGTCTACGGGTCAAAAACAGATGTGATTCATGGGTCTCTGTGAGGACAGTCATTGTGGTGCCCACTTGGGAAGATTTTGTGCAAGTCAAAGAAAGCCACTTATTGCCACTCTGATGTTTTTTACAACTGTCCTTTGCAACAGTGTCTGAGCAGCCCAGGATGTAACGAATCCTGAGACCCAGCAAGAATTCAGGGCCAGATGGAGTGCACTCAATTTCAGCTGGTTGATATGTTTTGACCTTATACCAGGAAGCACATGCCTAGATTACCCATGTGGCACCACACTGCTCCTCAGCCTGCAAGGGATACATCTGTCATAATTACTTATCTTTTGTAGAACACTGCTCCCAACCAGACACCTTCTGTTAGGAATGTACTGCATCACCAGTGAGCCAATACTTGGGCTCCTTTCACTAAGACAAGGACATGTTTCCATCCTAGGAAGCTGACCTATGCATCTGCTATCATTAGTCCTTGCATTGTTAACAGACACTGATGCTGCATATGGCTTAATCTGATTGGCAAGCCTAATAAAATCCGGCGCATGTTAGAGAGATAAAGTGGCTAGTGTTCTAAGTGGATCTAGCCTCATGCTGATGAAGTATGTGACGTGGTTTGGGCGAGGATGAGCATGGATGTGTTCTGGATCAAGATGTGGTCTTTGACAAAATTCATTTGAAACAAAAGAAGATGAATGAAGTTGTTGAACTATAAGGTCTTTTCTATCATTCCTGTGTCAAACAGCTAACAAAATTCTTAGGAGTGAATTATATTGATGAGGCTTTGAACCCTGAGAAGACCTGGGGCTGACGGTAGAACTATAGTTTGTAATGCTTCTTATCAGTGTTCACTGATCTGATGTAATTGCTGTCCATTGTGCACTGCTGATTGTAGTGGCCAGTCCTTGCTCTTCAGCTGTATATTCAGTGCTCCACGGGTTCCAGGTGTTCCATGTAACTCCATTACACCATGGAGCCCTGTGTATTTATTGACCTGTTTATTTATGGCTCTGTGCAAAGTCTATCCTGAACTCATCTCATACTGTTGTATATTTGCACATTATGTAGTCTTGTGCACTGTTGCACCGTGGTCCTGGAGAAACAACATTTTGTTTGAATGTTTACTATCTATATAGAGGAATGACAGTAAGATCTTGAACTTGAGTAAACAAAGGGCACATAGATGCCTACCAAATTCTGAGGTAATTGGTTTCTCAGCCATCTAAAGTTAGTGTTGTATAGCCTAGCCTCTTCACCTCACAAACCTAAAGTTAACTATCTAACAAGGAGCAAACAGGTACATTTTGATAGTTGGCTATACTACCACAAATTCATATCATAGCTAGGTACTATCACACAGTAACGATTTCAAAAAACATCCATCCATCCATTTTCTATGATACCTGGAGCCAATCCCAGCTGAATTTGGACTAGAGGCACAGTAAACTCTGGACCGGTACACCCTGGACCAATATATAGCAAAGCTAACACAAAGACCGATAGCCATTCACTCCTATGGACAATTTAGAGTAGACAGTTGACCTAAACTGCATGTCTTTGAACTGTGGGAGGAAACCAGAGCACTCAGTGGAAACCCATGCAGACACGAGGAGAACATGCAAACTCTGCACAGTAATGCCCCCAGTCGACCCAGGGGGATGAACCCAAAACTATCTTGCGGTGAGGAGATAGTACTAACCACTACTCCCTTTCATAATACATATAATGTGCTTTTAATAAGGCATCATATGGAATCTCAGCAATGCCTGAGACACTATTATTTGGTTACATTTGTTTGTTCTTGGTTTTATACACACACACACACACACACACACACACACACACACAACATATATAGATGTGAATGAAAATGAACTTTGTGAGGAATTTTCACTGATTTGAGTATTAATGTTGCTCAATAGTGCTACCCACACCCAGCCCTAACCTTAATGTCAGTATCCAAACATAAATCTTTTAGTTTAGTTTTCATCATGGGGCCAGCTAAATATCCCCACAAAGTCAAAATTCATATTCCTTTTATCCAGACATTTGGTTCCAACAAACAGATAAATACAGTCCAGTTACAACTTACATATTGCATAATCTAAAGCAGTGGAATACAAAAGGCCGTTGTATCATATTCATAAGCAGTATATTGGATTTATTTATAATGATAATGGGGATATGTTCTCTCATTTCCCCTGCAATGTAAAGACATATAAAGACAAAAATTCAGTGTCAGTTAATATGTTTTAATATACACTAAGCGTTTCATAACTTTTCCAGCATTGCTTTATAAAAGATACTGTACATATAATGATATCCAATATCATCATATACAGTATACTGTCACAGTTATCTAAATGTAGCCTCCATATAAGCCACTGCATGGTATGGCTTTTCAATCTCTGCATTGTCTCACTGGAAACAAACACAAAACAAACAGTTCAGTAAACATAGCAAGTCTCTTTTCAAGATTATGCACCCAACATGGCATTTCATGGCAGTCTGCTACATTTGTAAATTACTCAAGTAAAGGTTCTTGCAGCTCATTCATCAATGTCAACACACACTGACTATTTCTCTCTCTGCATGTCCTCTCTCATCTTCCATTTTTTTCTTTCTTCCTCTCTCATTCATTGTTCATTTTAGCAGTCCTTATCTTTTCCTTTTGCCCTCAACCCCTATCTTTCCCTGTCTTTTTGCATCCTCTCCCACTGTTGTACATTCACACACACTCCACTTCTCTCCTGTTGTTTGGTTTTGGCATTAATACACCACCACGCTCATCTCCACCTGTATTTGTCTCTCAAGACCTGCCATATACCTTCATTCCCTCTCGTCCCCGATCTACCTCTGAACACCAGCCAGCATTTTGCCTCATTGTTTACGGCTTCAACTGCTTCTTTACAACAGGCTGTTTAGAAACCATAAAGTGGCTTCTCCTTTTATCACAAAGAAAAATGTTGTGAAAGTCTGTCTCCCCTTTACTGAAACACTGCAGATATTTTCAGGCATAAAAAAGGACATAGTAATAGAGAAGTAATACAATAGAAGTCAGACATTTTTCTCTAAATTATGCTAAAATTCCACAGAGGGTGTTGGTGGTGCAAATAAATGGCTAATACACTTCTCTGTGGGCTCATATTCATAGAGATTATATGCAGTAGCACTGCAAGGCCAGTTTTAACAGGATTTAGCTCCCTCTAAATGATATTTAGACACCACCCCACCGCTGTGTGTGTGTGTGTGTGTGTGTGTGTGTGTGTGTGTGTGTGTGTGTGTGTGTGTGTGTGTCTGTTTGCACAGTATCACTCAGGTCAGAGGTTACTGCATTGGCCAGAAGCAGTACCAAGAACAGAACAAAACAGTAGCCTTTAGTTCCCTTCAGCTCAGCTAAACTGCCTTTCTTTAGCCTGTCTATCTAATCTATTTCAGTAACGCTGTATCAACAGTGAATCAGCCACTTATCCCTGTCACTATGCCTTTCTTTACTTTTATGACCCTAACCCTTGACTTCACATTTTTCTATCTGGTGAACACGATCAATCTATCTACTCCTAACTATTGACCCTGTTAGCACAATCACCACCATACATCTTGTATCTGGATTGTATCCTGATAAGATTAATATTCATATCAGTTAATAAAAACTTGCACTGCCTTAGGAATGAGATGATCTGACATGCTCAGACCATCTCCTCTAATGTTTTCATTGAATGTATTACTTGGACTCCAGAAGAAGTCTGAAGGTGTGCTCTGGCACCAAGACGTTAGCAGCAGACCCTTTAAGTCCTGTAAATTGAGGGCCTCTATGGATTGGACTTCTTTGTCCAGCACATCTCACAGATTGAGATCGGGGAAATTTGGAGGGCAAGTCAACACCTTGAACACTTATGTTCCTCAAAACATTCCTGAACATTTTTCACAATGTGGCAGGGTGCATTATCCTGCTGAATGAGGCCACTGCCATTAGGGAATATCATTGTCATGAAGGGGTCTTCTGGTTCTGCCACAGTGTTTATGTAGGTGGTACGTGTCAAACTAATATCCACATGAATGCCAGGACCCAAGTTTCCCAGCATCACACTGCCTCCACTAGCTTGCCTTCTTCCCATAGTGCATCCTGGTGCCATCTCTTCCCCACGTAAGCGACGCATACACACCCAGCCATCCACCTGATATAAAAGAAAATGCGATTCTTCAGACCAGACCACCTTCTTCCATTGCTCCATGGTCCAGTTCTGATGCTCAAATGCCCATTGTAGCCATTTTCAGCCATGGACAGGGGTCAGCATGGGCACGCTGACTGGTCTGCAGCTACGCAGCCCTATACACTGCAAGCTGTGATCCCCCGTGTGTTCTGACACCTTTCTATCACAGTCATTAACTTTTTCAGCAATTTGTGCTACAGTAGCTCTTTTGTGGTATCGCACCAGACAGCGCCTTCACTCCCCATGTGCATTAATAAGCCTTGGGCACCCATGACACTGTCACCAGTTCACTTTTGGTAGGTACTAACTAAATGGTATCTAAGCCATCACAATATGGCCCTTGTCAATATGTCTCAGATCCTTATGCTTGCCCATTTTTCCTGCTTCCAACACATCAACTTTGAGAAATGACTGTTCACTTGCTGCCTAATATATTCCACCACTTGACTGATGCCATTGTAATGACATAATCAATGCTATTTACATCACCTGTCAGTGGTTTGAATGTTATGGCTGCTTGGTGAATCGTACACATTCATTCTGTTCCATAACAGAAACATTGATCTGAAATCTCTCCTACTGGTTAACATCATTTTTCATTCTTTGCATCTTAGTGAGAAATGTTTTTGGATCACTAACACATGATTTGATTCAGTGTATGTTTTTATATGTTACATTTAATGTGGAAATCTTACGGAATTGATTCAGCTCAGAGTGAATTGAATTGACTTTCATCCTCTTCTTGAGCCCTGGTAAAGATTCTTCATCACTTATTTAAGGACTCTGATCAATTTACTGAGTAGTGGGTAATTCCTCTGAGATTTACACTCTCTATTTGTGATTTACATTATTATGTACAACTTATTAAGATCGTGCAATATTCAAATTGGTCCATGTAGTTCTTCACACCGGCATTGAAGCAACACAGCAAAACAACCTGAAGACCTTTTTTTCCCAGATACATCTGACAATTTCCAGTGATGGAACATGATGTAGCCATTAATGATATTAATAATGGGGTAGACGGTGCGATGAACTTCAAAGGTTAATTTTGCTCCAGTGTCAGTGAGGGGCAAAAGTTGTTTAATGTTCTCCTCTAATGTTTTCTGTGAAAGTATTTAAAGCTGCTTTAAATGCTCATTCTGTATATTGGCACATTTGTTTTCCATCCTGATATAATACTGAAGATGGATGAAACCAATAAGTGTAAACACAGTCTATAATTCTAGTGGTTTTCCAAATCATGCACGTTCTCTGCTTGTAGGCATAGCAGTAAGATGTGTTTAGGTATGTTTCTGTCTTTCTGTCTCTAAAGAAAACCACCTCATTTTAACTGCAAAGCTTATATACAAATATAATTAAATTATATTAAACATATAATTTCCTATAATAAAAATTGATTGTATATAATATTATATATAATAATAATAATAATAATAATAATAATAATATCAATACCAGCATCATACTTGATGTAGAACTACTTATTATAATAACCTGATTATCCTTTTAAGTGCTCCTCTTTGTTTTCAGTTATTTGGATGTTTTATCATTATAGTCTGAAGGTTCTGCTCATCCATGTTCCATCATTTTATGCAAAATTCGCATTTTAAGCTGTCTTTACACTGTCGGATTTTCAGCCTCATTTTGCTGTCACAGGCACAATTGCACATCATAAAGGATTATCATTGATCAGGATTTGAGATTGGTGGTCTTATAACGCATAATGTGACCTGCTCACTGGTGGCCGATTTACTGCTGCTCCACCCAAAGACGGCTGCCCTGGCAGTGTCCGAACATTTTTATTAAAATCTCAGTGCAAGTGTTGCGACAACACTCGTCTAAAAGCCACCAATAGCAGGACGGTATATTTGTATATGATACACAAAACTCACGGGACAGCTACAAATACAATAGAGACAATGGAGAAACATTAACAAAATTTATGGGATTTAAACGATGAGCGGTTTGTTGCAGAAAACATAAGTCAAGTCAAGTGGCTTTTATTGTCACTTCAACTATATACATGTAATACAGTTTACAGTGAAACAAGGCAGCGT
>JAQQZU010024736.1:0-10723 GCA_030068025.1 Parauchenoglanis punctatus | reverse complement strand
AACATTTTGTGTGACAAACATGCAAAAGAATAAGAAATCAGGAGGGGGGCAAATAGTTTTTCACACCACTGTATGTATTCATCAGTATTATGAGACACACAGTATTATGGATAATGCAGTAATAGGTTAACAAATACTTTATTCCATTGATATTTGATTATAGATTTTTAACTCATATTTTAGTTCCACTTGATTGTATTAGACTTTGAATGCATTAATTAGTATTGTAAAGGACACACATTATATTTTATATACATTAGTTGACCATAGAAACATAGAAAGAGTATTAGTCACAGAATAATAAGTTGTTATAAGCCATATGGTACTATTTTAACAGAAATATTTAAAGATTGTACTTGATTAACTTGTCATTTCGTACTGCACTTGACTGACTCATTTAAGTATTTCCATTTGATTGTGTTACACTTTAATCACATTTTGAATTATGTTTAAATCAAACTGGAGAATTAGAGCTCATGAGTATGTAAACACTGAATCACTGATTATGAATTGCACTTGAGCACACTGAACATTGTCAGGTGATATTATGCATTATTACATTATATTTGATCATTTGAATAAATATGCTATCCTTTAATTTTTAAATAATCTTTGGAAGTTTGTGAAATATTCTTGGAGTTAGATTGTACTGAAGGCGAGTCATGCCTGCTGGTTGTATGCCACCAATGAAGTTGACCAATTGGGGTGAAGAAAGCAGAGTCAGTAACCCTAAAATCAATGATAAATATTGGTGGCGAACTGCCAGGAGGTATTGACAGGTTATGTAAGGGGTTTGTCTTTATTGTATAAAAGGGTGGTTTGAAATTCATCTTTTTTGTCTTTTATGGGCTGACTTGGTTGCTCCGGAGTAATAAAGTTCATTTTCTGCAAATTAAATCTTTTTGACTTTGCCTGAGTTACTTGAGGACTGATTTTCCATGGCACAGTTTGCAGTCTTAGGCAAGTGACTCTAAAGATTTGAAACATCAAGTCAAATATCATCAACTGATGGCTTGAAATTAAGATGTTAATAAGTTGGTATGAGCTGCTAAACTGGGATCACAACTGTGTTTAGAACTGGTTTTAAACATTGTTGTAACTACACACAAATAACTCTTCCTTTATTAAATAAATGCTTACAGATATGTTAAGAAAGTGTTTTACTAAGGAAGTACTACTCACTTCCAGACCACCTCCAGCTGGAGTTTGATGGTTCCCAGTTCTGTAATGTCAACAATCATCATTTGTGGTTGTGCAATGTAGAGGTCTGCACATTTACATGTCACCATTCCAACTAAGATGGAGCTCAGGCCTTTCACCTCTGTTACCTAAAAGACACATGAAGATATATGATGCTTCTGTTACTTTGCAATGCACATCAACATTTGTGCTGCATGATATTGATCACTAAGCAATTATATTCTACAGTCACAAACAGATGTTAAATATTAATGTCTGGGCTGTGATCAGTTACTTTGGTTGTTTTGGTTCATTGAAATTGATTGTAGGAAAGAAATTACAGCTTCTGCAAATCACAGACCAGCAGGCCATGGATTGATAAAGGGCCTCTAGACCTCTCCCATTACTCCACCATACAGTTTCTTGTTCCTCATCCACATGATCTCCAGGAGTCTGCATGCAGACTCTTCTCGTCAGAGAGGGAAGCCTGTAGTCTGCCACCTGAGAACCAGCTAGCTTATCCAGCTGCAAGAAGAATTATGGTTGGGTGGAGTTGGTCTGCCAGTAGTTACGATGCATTGTGTTGGAAGAAAGGGACCAGCCCTTCCTGTTCACCCAGAGGCTCTGAGACTCCTGCAGGCACAGGCACCTTTCCTAAGGCAGCCAGAGGTCATTGAACTGAAACAGTTTGTCACTAAGCTTCTGGCCAGCACCTTCAGATGGGTTGAGTGTCCCAAACCCAACACATTTGTTGAAGCCACTCAACAAACTGACACAAACAGATACAACACATACAGTACTTTGCAAAGCTTTTCCATTTTTTTGTACGGTTACAACCAGGCTTATTTACAGAAAAAAAGCTGTAATCATATTACCAATACATTTAGTAAAAATGGGGATTATTTACAGGATTACAATTTAAAAAGGCATAATGGCTACAAAAATTAACCAACAAAATTAAAAAATCTATGATAAAAATATTTGTGTATTATCAAACACACTCAAGCAGGAACATCACGCTTCTCCTCACGTTCACACAAATTAATGATAATATTACTCACAATAAAACACAAGTTATGTCATGAGGCCAACAGTGTAGTGAACTGTAAGGAGTTTCCAAACCGTAGAGAAAGTTGTACTGATGTATCTGTTCCACAATTTCACTCAAATGTTTTTTCATGAAGTGACATAACTCATGATATAACGTGTTTTATTGTGAGTAATATCATTCATTTGTGAGAATGTCAGGAGTAGAGTGGTGTTCCTGCTTGGATTGTCCATAACAGCTTTATATTTTGTTAGACAGCAAGTAGCAAAGCTATTTGATTCGAATAGCTTAAAAAAGTTAAAAGTTAAACTAGCCTATTTTTCCTGCCCAGTAGCGGTGATAAATGATTGTATATTATTAGCATACACAATACATGTATGTACATATGTTCTGTGTGTCAAGTAATTAAGTCGCTATCCTGCTTTTGGTTAACAAATCGATCCCAAAAAGAGACATTTCACTAATCTTGGGCACTGAAAACTAAGAGTCAACTGCAAATCTTTGGAGTTAGTTCCACACAATGAAAATGATTTGCCTCCCGCATGCACACAGCAAGCAAAACGAACTTCGGAGAGTTTCAGTGAGTGAAACAGACAGATGATATATATTTTATCTTTGTCTGAATTTGTCTGTTCAAATTTGAACAAATCATGGCTTGAAATACAGACACACAGTTGCAAAAAGTGTGGTAAGTGAGTCATGCCTTGAGTTAGCATGATTGTCTCATTTGGTTAACATTAGCACTTGATATTCTAATGCTGTGACAGATTATCTGACCCCCCCAACACCTTACCATGCCCAGTGACTACCCATCCTATATCTGCCCCTGTCTCCTGCAGTCCCATCATCTCCAAAGATGAAATGAGAAGAGAGCTGAACAGACTCTGTTCAGTAAAGGCAATGGGTCCTGATGGCATCAGTATCAGGGTGCTCATGACCTGTGCCTACAGACAGATCTTCAAATTTGAGCCTCAAAAAGGTGCCCCCTGGTGAGCTTTGGAAGACATTCTGTCTGATTCCTGTGCCAAAGTGCCCCTTCGGACTACAGGCCTTTGGTACCAACATTGACTGCATGAAAATAATTGAGAAACTGGTCCTGGAGATACTTTGCACCCAGGTCAGGTCATTGCTGGATCCAATCCAATTGGTTTACCAGCCCCAGCATTATCTACATGTTGTACCATACCTACACCCTCATTGACAAGCCAGGGAGCATGGTGAGGGTCATGTTTTGTTTTGTTTTATTTCTCCACTAACTTCAACAACATCCACCCAATCTTGCTTGGGAGGAAACTGTTGGCTATGCAGGCAGATACCTTGCTGGTGTCATGGATTACAGACTACCTAACTAGATGTCCACAATATGTATGTCTTCAGGGTGGAGTATCTGACTGGGTGCTGTGCAGTACAGGAGCTCCACAGGGGACTGTCCAATCTCCTTTCCATTTTACCCTGTACACCTCAGACTTCAAGTACAATACAGGGTCCTGTCATCTGCATAAGTTCTCTGATGACTCTGCAGTTGTTGGTTGTATCAGAGATGATGACTTTGTTGACTGGTATGCGCTGAATCACTTGCAGCTCAACATCAGTAAGACAAAGGAACTGGTGGTGGACAAAAGAAGATCACAGTCTCCTCTTACTCCTCTGTCCATTCAGGGAATGGAAATTGAGATTGTGCAGGACTACAAATACTTGGATACTTTACATAATATTATTCATCATATTTATCATATCTATTTCCCATAACTCCACTGTTAAATTTTTTATCTTTTAAACTACATTTTTATATAGAAAGCTTTTCTTGTCAATTTTAGTGTTTTATCTTTTTCAGTATTTTTAGTGTCTGTCAAAAAGTGCACTGGGCAGTCTTTGACACAAGCAATTTTCTTAGGGATTATTAAAGTTTTCTCTGACATTCCACACCCCATGCCTCCTGAAACCTTTGATATAATAGTATTGTCCTCAGGAGCAGTGCTGGATCTGGGCCCATGACATCCTTGACTTCTGGCTCCTTCAGGAATTCCACACTGTCCACCCAGAGAAACTAGGCCCCCATCCCAGGGGCCATCAAAGAAAAAGATCTGCTCCAGGAGTGAACTCCTTGGAAAGGCCCTGTCATGTCAGCACCAGAGCCCCTTCTGGACTACAGTTCCCAGAGTGCACTACAGCTGACTAGCATGGCTGCAATATTCACAGACAACTGCAATATTCACAGACAACTGATTACTGATAACAGACATCTGTGCTTAATCACTATACACACTATTTAAAGACACACTCATACACAGAATGTGTGAAATAATGCTCAGTGTTTATTGGCTGAATTTACCAAGCCCTTTCATTCATCATTGCTATTCTAGTTTATGATCTTGTTCTGTCTTTTGAATTTTGCACTCATTGTGTTTTTTGCTGATTGCCTGACATTCTGCCTGTTTTTGATTATGACCTTAGGAACTAATTTATTTAAAGAGCTATAACATATGAGTTATATAGTTATATAGTTAGTGACACCAGGGAGTTTTACTGACTGTGCAATGTCTTTGCATTCATTCATTAGGGGAATATTCTGGGAAATGGCTCCTGAAATGTATCTTTTTTTATTTATTTGAGAATGGTACTGAACAATTGACCCCAAATTGCACTGGTGATGCTCAGAGAAATGCTCTTTCAGAGCAGCATTATGAGAAAATGCTGAGAAACAGCTACTGAAATGTAGCATATGTAGATGGCCATATAAAGTTATATACAAAATTACAATAAATAATAGTTAAAATACAAAGGGATTTTATGTGAATATGCCTTTCAAGGTTACAATAACATTTCCCCCAAATGGCACTGGTGTTTGTTTGGCAGATTCTTCTTCATGATACCAGACAATTACGAGAAACTTCAGAGAACCAGCTACCCAAGTCCAGTCTATTTGCATATAAAGGCATTGAAATGCTATATGGTTCAGTAATTTATTTATTTGCCAAATATGATTATGCTAATAATCTGTCTCATGCTCTTTCACATTGTACCTTTGTACAAATACAGCAAATATACATTTAATGTACATATACAAACATGTATTAATTTGACCAATTATGGCTTTTAAATCAATGTCAAAATTCACATAAATCTTTCAGTGCTCTCCATTAGAACAGAGTACAATGCATTTTTTACATTTAATGTAATAGAACACAGCAACTTATTAACAGTTAGCCATTATAAAAAGTCAAAGCCGTTTCTTTCTGAACAGTAAGCTGTTAAAATGATTGAAAGCATTTTCTTTCTGTTTTTGAGGGCTAAAGCATGAATGGCTTGACCATGAATGTATAAAGTGAGGACTGCTTTTTTAGATAACTTAGTTCCAGTGTGCCTAACTATGCCAACCACCCACTCACCAGTGTTACAGATCAACTGGCTTCCATTTTAAGTAGAGAGATTGTTGATGTTTTTAAGCTTGAGCCACCCATTTGCATCTTCATCATTTCCTGATATAACCCAGAGACAATCAAAGACAAAGTTAGATAGCCTATTTAAATTTCAAACTTTTCTGTGTAACAAGCAAGCACTCATGAGATTCAAATCAGAGACTCAAAGCAAAATAAGCTCTCCCCAAACCAGCACTGCCAAGCTCTTTTATCATCTTGAAGTTCTAGATAATAAGAGCTTGGCCAAACATTAACCAATTAATCTTTTATGTTTAGCTTTTTGAACAGCTAACTAGTTGGCCGACTGACTCCATGCCATAACAATGTGTGTCTGTTAATATAGTGAAATGTGTGATGCAGTAAATGTCCAAGTATGGTTCAGGTGTCTTCCAAGTCCATGAGGCATTCTGTATAGACATTCATTTGTCAAGAAAACTGGACCATGGCCATGTGTTAAAATGTGCCCTATGAAACCAACCAAACAACAAATTAACAAATATAATTTAAAAAATATAACTAATTTATTAATCAGGGAAAAATTATTGACACGAAATAAGGGAACGTGCAGGGAATAACTGCCGACCCTGACAAGACCAAGGCCATCATTACCCAATGCCGCAAAGCATCAAGGAATTACACCAATTCCTGGGACTTGTCGGATGATACCACAAGATGGGCCGCTAGGTCACAGACATTACAGACATTAGGTCACAGCCTCCTCTATCACCTTTTTAAGAAGGTCACTGTGTGGAGTTGGGCATATGACTGCCAGAAGAGCCAGAAGTAGACCTGATGGGACCCTTCCCTGAGAGCAGTCATGGCAATACTGTCCACTTGGATGTGGTCGACTATCATGGTGACAACCAGTGTCACAGCAACCCTGCCTGCACACCCCTGCAGCTGGTATGGATATGGACTCACCCTCTCTGATGCCGCAAAAGGTTATACTGCAAAACTCACCCCACGGTGGGCTGGGCCCACTGAAATAATCAGGTCTGATCAATTACCAGATGGGAGAGAAGGAAACAGTAAATGTGGGGATGCTTGATATCATTTCGTGTTTTTGAATAGTTTGCTGGGAGTTCTAGCCGCTGTTACCATTTAAGCTATATGAGTTTTTTTCTGTTTTTCATCAGTAATTTTTTCTTATTATTTTATTTTTTTGCAGTGTTTCTTCACTTTTTTCTTTCTGTTGAAGGCATAATTGCAGAGCCAAAGCTAATGCTAAGTCTCATCCACAGGAGCACCACTCCTCTCACTTCACATGTCTAACAGGTTTGCTCTCCTCAGGGAAGCATCTGCTGTGAAACCTGAAAGAGCTCTGGTTATAGGAGACTTTATCTTAAGGTATGTGAAATTAGGTAGACCTTTAGGGGCACCAGCAGCTATAGTTAGATGTACTGAGTGCCAGACATAGCAGGCAATCTTAGGGTCCTAGGCAAGCACAGGTTTTCTAAGATACTTATTCATGTAGGCGCTAACGATATATGCCTTTTTCAGTTAGACGTTACTAAGTGTAACTTTGTAGAGATGTTTAAATTAGCAAAGGCGATGTCTGATGCAGTAATATACTCTGGCCCCATCCCAATGCGGTGTGGAGATGTAGCTTATAGCAGGTTATGGTTGGTGAAATGCTGGCTGTCCAAATGGTGCTCCAAAAACAGTGTGGGCTTTTTGAGGTTTTTGAAGTTTTGAGGGCAAGACAGGCCTGTTAGGGCAGGATGGTATCCATACCACTCAGGAAAGTGCTGTTCTCATTTCTTGCAGCATAGATGATCTGTTCATCGCGGCACTTGCAGCGCGCCTTGTGGACTCGGCCGAGCGTGCTGTGCTACTTATTATCTCTGTTGCGCTTAGCGTGGAAGCGCACACTTCCGCATTGAGGCACAAACTACGGAGGACTACAGCTCCCATGAGCACATGCTCCCTGACTCCATGACTCATGACCAAAAATTGGAGGCAGGTGCATCCAATCTCCTTGTAATCATGCCAGTTTTAAAAGTACTCATAGTTTCACTCCCAGATTGCGAAGCATTAGTTTAGCCCCCTGTGTAGCGCATATTGCCGAGCCTTGATATTCCCGTGTTTTGTAATTCTGGTTTTTGGACTCTCCTCTCTGTTTTTGATTATTGTTTTTGCCTAGCCTGTGTTACTCTGTTTGCCGATCGCTCGACTGTTGCACTGTATAATGGATTACTCTTTTGCTTGCCGTTTCTGTACCTCTGCCTCTGTGTGTTTTAGTAAACACAATTAGTTTTACTATGCCGTCTCCTGACCTGCACATGTGTCCGGCCAAACCCCAACGACGTGACAACAATCTGATAAGCAGCTCTGTAGACAACAATATATCAGATAAGCCATTAGAATTTTAAACCCCTTCAAGAGATTGAAATAATCTCACTAATTTCCTCATCAAAATCATCAACCTTTGCATTAGATCTTTTACCTATATGTTTCCTTAAACAGATAATACCAGACATAACTGAACCTATTCTAAAAATAATCAACTCTTCCCTTAGCATTGGCATTGTACCTCAAGCCTTTAAATTAGCAGTAATAAACCCCCTGATTAATAAACCTGATCTCGACAACAGTCAGTTGTCCAACTATAGGACAATATCAAACTTCCATTTTATTTCCAAGATCCTAAAAAAGGCTGTAGCACAGCAATTATGCTCATAGATACATAGGAATATCATTCTGGAAGTGCATCAGTCAGCATTTAGACCTCACCATAGCACAGAGACAGCACTAGTTAAAGTGGTAAATGACCTACTACTGGTCTCTGATCAGGGTTGTGTCTCCTTTCTTGTGATACTTGACCTTAGTGCAGCTTTTGATACCATTGATCATACTATTCTCCTTGATAGATTAGAAAAGGTTGTGAAGTTAAGGGAACGGCCCTCTTCACGTCTTATTTGACTGATCATTATCAGTTTGTTGATATAAATGGTGACTCCTCTACACATAGTAAGGTGAAGGTTGGTGTTCTGCAAGGTTCTGATTTAGGCCCATTGCTTTTTTCTTTATATATGCTACTTCTGGGTAATTGTTAGATTGAAAATCTTGTCCCTGCTTGTTTTATTTGATCACTGTCTCCTTTCTTCTCTAATTCTGTCCTTTGACCCTTTAACCCTGCTGCCTGGGATTGTCATCCTGGCTTTCCCGACTAAGGTTTTATGGCGTCTAGCTGTCCTTTCTGTAACCTGTGATAATTTAGGTCTTTATGACACGACCAAGTTTGCTTAGGTTAGCTATTGTAAAGAACATGATATACCGTCCTTGGTTCATCTGTGTTGCACTTCTCATGCCGGAAGCCTTTTGCTATGTCATGTTCTGCCCAAACAAGGTGTTTTTCTAATTATCTGTTTCTTGTAATCACTAAGACATCTGTATTTCTGTGTATAAGTACTCCTAGACTCTCTTCATTAAATCAGGCTGAGTTTAACATGACTTTGTGTCTGTTAAGATCATTCTCCAAGCGCTTGACATGCAGAGGAAGAGAGAGAGACAGTTGCAGAGTCTGAAAGAGATTGAACCTGAATAAGATAAATATATTTATTATAAATATTACATACTTTATATGTACTTATGTTGTCTTCTGTTGTTTTTTGTTGTTCACATGCACCTTTTGTACTTCTGTTGTCTTATATGTAGCACCTTGATCCTTGAGAAACGTTGTCTCTTTTCACTGTACATTGTATCACATGTATATGTTGAAATGACAATAAAAGCCACTTGACCTGACTTGACTTGACATATGAACTGCCTCAACATACACCTAGAACTGTGAAGATGGTGTTGGACTGCTGTTGACAAGAGTGTTTCTGCTACAATGGCATAGGACTCCAATTACCATGAACAGTCTTGCCCCAAATCTTGACCAATCTTGACAATCCTCCAATGCAGGAGAATGAGATAAATACCCCATATGGGAGAGAAGGGGGGGGGAGTAGGAGCTGCCACAGAGGGGTTGTTCGCTGTGGATAGTGGGTGTGTGTACAAGAGAGAATTTTTTATTTCCGTGTCTCTTGTCTAACACATTCATTTTGTATGCATTGTGTATTGTTTTTGGGTGCACGGATGAACAGGTGTGTAAAATTAACTGGACTAATGGACATTCACATGCAGTCTCGATTGCAAGCGTGGAGTACGGAGATGCCAGGCCTTGTTTACAAGTGGACTGAGTAAGATCTTACTGAACTCTTTCTTTACACTAGCAGACACACCAAGACAAGAGAACTGACAGTAAGAACTGTGAGGGACTTAAGTTGCATCAGCTCTTTTGTATGTATTGTGTATATATAATGGTTTGTGTATCAGGGATGATGGTGTTGAATACTGAGCCGAAATCAATGAACAGCATTCTCACATTAGTGTTACATTGTTGTAGGGACGTGTTGAAGATGCCCATTAAGATGTCAGCCAGCTGGTCCTGACAGGGTTTGAGCACTCGACCTGGGACTTTGTCAGTTATCATCATTTTGGGTGACTACAACAAGGCAAAACTCAAAGCACAAATTGCTTAAAATACAGGCTTCACTTTAGGTGACCAGTGTGAGGAAAAAAACATTCTGGACCACTGCTACATGGTCATAAAGGATGCCCATCACTCTGTTCCCCATGCAGCACTTTGCTACACTGATAATTGTCTGGTTCACCTCATATCTACTTACAAAGACTAAAATCTGCCAAACCTACTGTCACTATAGTGAAGAAATGGACCCTCACAGGTGTTGTCACAGGTGACAACAAAGTTACCTGTGAATCACCCCACCACCATTTCAAAAAACCTGAATCATCAACCAGCTATCAACTTTATCCCCCAGTCACCAACACCTCTCCTCCTGCCCCCACAGCAGCCATAACTTTTTCCCCAGCAGCCATAAAGACTATAAACACCCTGCCTTATACCCCAATTCACAACTGATTGTCAACATTCACACTACACATTTCTTGTGCAAAACCTTACCCACAAACCTTCAAAACCATGTGCAATATATATGTAACCCCTTTTTCACGGGTGCTAGTCACCCGGCACAATAGTGACCACCTAGAGGTACACTCGACAACACTA
>JAQQZU010024735.1:0-10726 GCA_030068025.1 Parauchenoglanis punctatus | reverse complement strand
ATATAATTACTTACAAAAGCACACAAAGAGCTGTTATACAAAAATAATGCATGCTACGCAGTAAATCTGCCTGAGGAAAGTCTACTTAAATTGAAGAAAATTTGCTCTATGTCAGATAACATTTGACCCCTCTATGCAAAATTTTTTTTTAATTTGAGTAAATATTATTCTGGTGAATTTACTGTATAGCATATACCCCAAAATGCATTATTTTTGTACAACAGCACAGTCTGGAATGTGTTACTCCACTTATACCACAGCGAATTTTCCAATGATTACAAATGTTTAATTTATTAATGTACAAAGCCTCCCATTTTTAATGGTCATATTTAGATTTAATGTTGTGGAACATCTGAGAAACAACTTAATTCATGTTCTCACTTATAGCTGCGAAAAGCAATCATTCTCTCAGCAGCCTTGCTCTTCTCTCTCGCTCTCTCTCTCTCTCTCTCTCTCTTGCTCTCAGAAAAAAACACAACAAAAAATACAATTGGTAATTTTACTAAGAAAGCTTAAACTGTAACTGTTTCAAAGAGCTTGTAACTGAGACTCTGTCCATAAATGTTAAATAAATGTCTTCTAACAAAAATGTCCACATATCAGCGATTATAGGTTTTTTTCTTTCTTAAACATGTTAGTAGTCTTAGTTTATGTGGAACATCCACCGTACAAGTTCCTGTGAAGGAACTGTTGCTATAGAAACAATAATTTATTAGAACAAATGCATTAATATTACCCTATCATGTTACAGCCGGAAGTGTATTCTGAGCCATGTTGTTATACAAGAATAATGCACACCTTCTTACCAATCAGATTTGCATATTCAACTGTGCTGTGGTATAAAATATAATAATATTATTATAATCATATTTCACCTATTATCATCATCTTTCAAAATAGGGAAGCTTGCGTGGGCTCACTAGTTAGTATTTCATTTCAGGGCTGGATTTAGCCTGTATGATTGGGGCTATTCATAATGTCCAGTGGGCATCTTTAACAATCACGCCTGCCAATGAAATGTAATGTTTGTCCCATCATGAAGAACTGTATGCTCCATGCCATATGTTTTGGTAAATTTTATTTTACTTTCCATTTCTGCACATCCATTCACATAGGCAGCGGAGTGTTCCTGTTGACATGTAAATGTTTATTTATTTGTTTGTTTGTTTGTTTTTCTTTTTGGCCATATGACTAAACTAGTGGTGTCATGGATGTTTTGTGAGACACCAAAGGGCCATAGTCTGAACCTATTAATTTTTTAAAAACATATTCTATTGACAAACATCAAAATCTCAGGTTCTAAAATTAGAATAGGCTATTTCTAGGATAAAGAAAAGCTAACAATCTATTTAACTATATTCACTATTAGATTGTAACATTTATTATACTGATAAAAGTTTTGCGAATGACTATATTCCTTTTTTAATGGCTACCAACTACTGTAGTGAGAAACTTATTTTCTTTCTGAAAGTCAAATAGCTACATTATAAAAACAAAAAATCACCTTTATGACAGTTTCACTAAAATTATTAAAATATCATATCAATAATAAGGGAACATTATACCTTTATTTATGGAAAAATAGCAGTGCAGTGCAGCAGATACTGTTGCACATACTGATGTGGTTCATTAACCACTTACTTTTGTTATTTTCTTCTGATCCTTACAGCAGATTCATTCTGTGGACAATAACCAAGCCCAATGTCAAAGGTGTGGTGAATAAGTAAATATTGTGCAGGCTTTTTTCCATATATTTACTATTATGTACTGAGAATAGTTTATCCTGGCACAATATTAGACATGGAAAAGATCATGAATGATGCATTCCAGTAAGTTTAAATGCTTATGCATGGTAATATCCAGTCATTTGCCTCATTTGTAATAGAAAATGTTATTTACTTCCTGTAATGGGGCAGCAGTAGCTTGTCAGGTAAGGCTCTGAGGAATGAAGTAGAAAGGTGTGAGTTCAGGTTCCAGAGCAGGCAGTTAACTGTGAACTGTTAACCGTAAATTGTTTGTCTGTTTGCTTAGATTGGATTCTGTGTTTACTCCTTATAAGAAGCTTTGAACAAAAGTTTTCTAAATTAGATATCTATAAATCTATAATCACATCTTTTAATATCCTCTGAGAAATAATCACACAACTAGATATCAATGAATAAATATTATGGTCTCTATGGAAATCATAGTCACAAGAATATCATAAGATGCAGGGCAAACCACCACACACATAAAAAAATATAGAGTGCATTCAAGCAAGTCAGAACATTTACACAGACTAATTAGGAAAAGACTTCAGCATTACTGTCAGCATTATAGATAAGCAACTCTCAGCTTCCCCAACTTTCTCGGCACACAAAGAGCAAACGTTATCCAGTTTTATCTCTGTAAGAGGGACCATCAATTTAATCAAATTCCTGTTTTCTCTACAGTCTGCTTTTCTTGCGTTTGTAGAGTAGCTTCAGGACAGAACTGGATTGTAAGAATCCCTCAGAGATTATAGAGGATTAAGGGAAGTTTCTGGAATTCAGTGGCAGCAGTAGCCACTGGGTACTCTACAAACACAGGTTAACCACAATAGGAAATAAAAGCATCCTCTTAAAGCTTTTTAGGTGTCACAGCCATGTAAATGGCTACAGTCACTTGCATTTTCTATATAAAACTCAATAATCAGTCATAAAATACACTATGTGGGCAAAAGTTGGAGGAACACAATTGTATAGGATGTCTTTGTATGCTGTAGCATTACCATTTCCTTTGACTGGAATTAAGAGGCCTAAACCTGTTATGCACTGTGCAAACCTGTCCTGACAGTGCCCCGTGCACAAAGTGGTGTCCATTGAGACGCTGTTTGTGAGGTTGGTGTTTAAGAACTTGAGTGGCCTGAACAGAGCCCTGACCTCAACCCCACTTAGCTCAAACACCAATTTCACCCCAGGCCTTTTCACCTGACATCAGTGCCTGACCTCACTAATGCTCATGTGGCTGAATGGGAAAATCCCCTAGCCACATTCCAAAATGTTCTGGAAAGCTTTCTCAAAAGCAACGAAGGAGAATAAATCTGGAATGGGATGTTCAAAAAAGCACATATGGCTTTGAAGATCAGGTGTCCACACACCTTTGGCCATATAGTGTACCTGCATTTCCATGTATACAAAACTGATATGGCTAAATAATGGCTTTAACATGTATTCAAAAATTTTATTATATCTGGTTGGATTGAATTGCAGAGTAACAAAGAACACAATTAGTCTCGCATGATTCTTCCATACTTTGTTCTTGATGGAGAATGTACAGCACATAAATTTTGCTTTAGTGGTTTTGATATCCAACATCAGTAAGGACAACATTAATTTTAAACAACATTGAATGCAACATACTGTATGTCCAAAATACATGAAGATAAGTATAACAGTTATAAATGAATCTGGCTGTTTTCACCACCCTCTGCCTTCTATGATGCATCTGGTCAGTGGACTTCTCACTCTGAACCTGTGGAAGATGTGAAGGAGCCAGGGGGACACATTACACCAACTCATAATATCATATTAACATTAGATGGAATCCTTCAAGATCAGGAAGATACAAAGGACATGGCCATTATTTTAGGCTACCCTCAGAACAAAAATGATATTATATTACATATTAAATTACATGTTGTGGTGTCAGTGGAGAAGAAGCTTGACCAGGAAGCATCATTAAAACAATCCACTTACTTTGTTATTGGCAAACACACATTGAGACACATAGTACAACAATCGACACATTACATGCAAACGGACCATTATGGTACAGTATATATCAGCACAAACAAACACACCACACATTTACATTTGCAGCATTTTGGCAGACATGACTCACGAAAGCACTTTGTCTCTGTCTCTATCAAAACATATCCTAGTGCTAGTTCACAAGACACAGGTACTAAGAATTCCCAGCTAAAACCTGGTTAGAGGGAGTTTAGTACAGTATGAAAATAAAACATACATCAAAGGATTGAAGTAAATGCTAATTAAAGTGCTTGGCGACAAGGTAGGTCTTTAGTTTTTTTTTGAAGACAGTCAGTGACTCAGCTGTTTGGACATTGATAGGAAGTTCATTTTTCCACCTCAGAGACAGGAAGTAGAAGAGCCCTGATGCATGTCTTCCTTGTACTTTGAGAAGTGGCTGGTTCATTCGAGCAATGTATGATGGGAGTGTGGTGCAGAGAAGGGTTTGATAAATGCTATCAGGCAGGTGAGAGCTGGTCTGTTGTTGGCTTTGTAGACAAGCATCAGTGTTTTATCTGATGCAGACAGCTACAGGAAACTGGAGGGGATGCAGCAGTTAGATGGTGTGGGAGAACTTGGGAAGTATGAGTACAATTGTGCAGCTGCATTCTGGATCAGTTGCAAGAGTCAGATGGAATGGAGGGGGTGAAACATGGCAGGAGTGAGTCCAGTCCAGTCAAGTAAAACTGTTTTGAGATGACAAGGGACTGAACAGGTACCCTATTGGCCAGCGTAGATAGAAATGAATGTTGTTGTAAAGTGGAAATTTGCATGATCAAGATTAGCAACATGAAAAGGATACTTGGTTGCCAGAACTAACAAAATCCTGCACTATACAACAATACTAACTCTAACCCTAACAAAACAGCATTCAAAGACTAAATATGTCATGAGGGCTTGTGGCCTGTGAAATAAACTTACTCATGGAAAAGCGACAGCTTTCAGAATGTTTTTGCTTGGCAATTTAAAGATTCCCCTGCATATCCATCCCCAAACATGCAGCTTTATGCTTAGCTAACAGTCCCATCACCATCAGCTATTTAGCTGGAATGATGAGAAGTACCGCAATATACCACATTTAACTAAATTATCATAAAATGTAAATTATTATATAGTGGTTCACTGACATACAAATTGTCATCCATGAAAACCTAACTGTAGTCTGATTATCCATATATCTAAATGAATTATTTTCCACGTCCCTAATTAGGTAACGTTTAAGGTTTTATAAAGGATGCTGGTATGGTCATGGTTGTGTGAACATTCATGATCTATGCACTTAGCATTTTAGGAGGCTTGTTTCTCTCTGGAATTTTACACATAATTCAGAAGTGGTGATGTATTCACATTATATCCATTGATTGTGGGGGTGAGCACATTTGCACATCTTGCCAATAATAGAAGTGTCAACAGCTTCCAAATAATTGCTTCATTATAATTTTAAAGGACTTTGGAAGGATTGGAAAATAAATTGTTTTGAACATTTTTGCAGCAAAATGTCTGTCTTTACATGTTGCTGTGTGTTAGACTGGTCTTATTAGTGGCATTTAATGAATGAAGCTGTAAGATCTGTGTCCTCAGGAGCACTTAGGGAATTCAAAGTGCAGGCTGATCTTCAGCCAAAATACCAAACCATTATAGAGTTGTAGTGATAATGTACTAAATCTAAATGACAGCCTGGATATAACATCAAGCATAAACCATTTATCACCCTCAAAAGTAAGACATTTTCAAAAGAACATGCACAGAAAAACAACAATTCTGGAGAACGGTCTTATCTTCAGATTAATTTAGATATAACTTACATGGAAATGATGACAGCGAGTTTGTGTGGAGAAGACAGGAGAACTGCACAGAGGTGGAAATGTCAAGGTTTTTCCTACAGTGATGTTGGAGACCTGGTGTTCATTAATGGCATCATGAACAGTGTACAGAGGCACTTTGGAGGCAAACTTTGCAGAAATCAGCAAAGAAATGATTCAAGTGATAGAAATGGATATTTCAACAGGATAATGATTCAAAGCATAGAGGCCGTCCTTTTCTTGCCAAAATAAATAAATAAATAAATCTTAGAATGGCCTCTTCCAGATCCCTGACATAAACCCTTAGAGCATCTGTGGGATGAAATGGAGAAGAAGTTAGCAGATTGTCAATGCGCTAATGTGGGTGAAATGAAAGTTTTTTTGGTTAAAGCTTTTTGCACATCTATTACAGAAACCATGCCCAAATGTTGTCAAGAGGTTCTGCAAACTAAAGGATGACAAACTAAAAAAAACCTAAAACTGTGATTGTTAATAAAGCCACTGCTTAGTGTTTAATTGTCTCATTTCAAAAAGTATATCTGTTATTTTTAAACATGATCTGTTAGGGGTGGCTATGTTTGTCATGAAAGTGCACTTGTGCTATGCTTCTTTAAAATAATTACCACATTGTCTCACTTGTTTTTTAATGCAGTGTGTGTGTGTGTGTGTGTGTGTGTGTGTGAGAGAGAGAGAGAGAGAAAGAGAGATAGAGATAGAGATAGAGATAGAGGGAGTGTATGCATGCGTGCAAGTGTGTGGGGGCAGGTTTTTATATCTTGGTGAGGTCCTTTAGATCTTTTCTTATCTTGTAACATCAGTAATGTTACAATTTCTGATTTCTTTCTGGTCTATAGCCATGTTGGTTTATCATATCACTGTGACCAAGATGTGAACTTGAGGAATCAAATTTTATACATACTATGTATTAAGCATGAATAATGACCCTTCTCAATCCATTTGTCTATTGCACAACATGTGAAACCTTGAAGTGAATGGGCTACAGCAGTGGCTTGCAGTTTTTGTATTGTTTCAGGTTTTTTAAGCACATTATGTCTTAATTTGGCATTAATTTGGGATATTTCTTTTAGTATTACTTTCCAATAATCTTACTTTAAACTTAATTTAACAAATATGCAGAATAGTTTTCATTAACACTTTTGGCCGCAGTTTACCAGCTATTATTTTAGTAATACATTAATGGGGGTATTAGCCAGGATTCCTTTGGGAACATAGAAGGAGGTCATGTATTATCCTGGTGGCTGTAGCTAATGTAAGTGCTGTTTCACATGCTTGATATTTACACTAACTGGACACTTTATTAGGAACACCCATGCACTACATATTCATGAAATTATTGAATCAGCCAATCATGTGGCAGCAGTGTAATGCATAACATCATGTAGATACAGGCCAGCAGCTTCAGATAACGTTCATATCAACCATCAGCATCGGAAAACAAGATTGTTTTTGACTGTTGCATGATTGTTGGTGCCATGCACGTTGGTTGTATTTCTTTGTCTGCTGATCTCCTGGAATTTCCACGGACAGCAGTCTCTAGACTTACTGAAAGTGGTGTAATAAATAAAAAACACCCTGTGAGTGGTCAATAAAGTCAATAGAGAATGGCCAGACTGGTTTAAGCTGACAGACAAGCTACAGTAACTCAGATAACTGCTATATACATTTGTGGTGAGCAGAAAAGCATCGCTGAATGCACAACATGTGAAACCTTGAAGTGAATGGGCTACAACAGCAGGAGACCATGTCGGGTTCCTCTTCTGTCAGCCAAGAACAGAAAGCTGAGGCTGCAGTGGGCACAGGCTCATCAAAACTGGGCAGTCGAAGACTGAAAGATGTAGTCTGCTCTGATGAATCTTGATTTGTGCTGAGGCACACAGATGGTAGGATCAGAATTTGGTGCCAATAGCATGAATCCATGAAATTAACCATGGATGGTCTTGTATCAACAGTCCAGGCTGGTGGAGGTGGTATAATGGTGTGGGGAATGTTTTCTTGGCACACTTTGGGCCTGTTTATACCAATTATCACTTATATGCCTCTTTGAATATTGTTGCTGACCATGTGTTTCCTTTCATGGCCATTGCAATTTACCCATCTTCTCGTGACTACTTCCAGCATGATAATGCACCATGTCACAAAGCAAAAGTCATCTCAGACTGGTTTCATGAACATGACAGTGAGTTTAGGGTTCTTCACTGGCCTTCACAGTCACCAGATCTGAATCCAATAGAACTCCTTTGAGATGTGGTAGAACGGTAGATTAGCAATTAGCAATATGAAAAGAAACCTGAAAAAATCTGCAGGAATTGCGTGATGCAATCATGCCAATATGGACCAGAATCTCAAAGGAACTTTTCCAACTTATTGTGGAATCAATGCCATGAAAAATTTAGCCTGTTTTAAGAGCAAAGCGAGGCCCTATCTAGAATTAGTATAGTGTTCATAATAAAGTGCTCAGTGAATGTATATACTCCTGATAAGAAAAAATATATATTACTTGAAGATTTGTGCTTGTAAGGTTCAAGGAACCAGGTTTGAGTAATCTTCACAAGCATTCACAAGCATCATGAGAACGAAAATGTGCTAAGTGTTTATCATGGCTTACACATTTGAGATTTTGAACCTAAATATACTGTTCAACAGCAGTAACTTGACAGAAAGTATCCTTAATTCAATGGACAAATAAAATGAAATAACAATCAAATAAATGTGACTCATGTTCCTATTTGCTAGCTTCCTGTACCTACTGTCTGCTCCCTCCAAATTCATGCACTACTTTATCTCTGACAAGAAACAGTTGCACACATCTCTCCTACTGAATATGGCCATGCTTTGGATATGGAGTGCACATCACTCTTTGAGCCATGCTTGCCCTGCTCAACAGAGCTCTCGCTGTGCCTTCCAGTTTAAAGTCACTCTGTTTTGCTTTCTCCCTCTTGTCACACATCCAAGACCCAAAATATTTCCAGTCAACAATGTTCTTCAGTTGCTGGAACATGATGTAAACAAGCTTTATATTTGTCACATACTTGGCCCCTCCTTCACCAGCTCTTCCATTGCATGGTCTGTCAGATAACAATTAGGCATTTCACACACCGTTTCAGATAAAAGCTTGAGGACTAACATTGTAGGAGTTATCTGACACATACCTAGGATGGCACAACAAAATGTTGTCACAGTTCAAGTAAGCTAAAATTCCAAGAGAGCCATTTTGTAACAGGTCAGTACATGATTTTAACAGTTTAACATATCTCTAAATTGGGAACAGGTATTTAAGTGTAGTAAACCCTAGGCATCTCTTTTAGCATTCTTTTTAGATAAGGTGATAATAGAATTACAAGGTATAGACATATATTCTGAGAGAAAAATTTTAAGTAGTTATCAGCTATTGTGGACTTGCATAATTAATTACACCAAATTCTAAAGACCAATTTAATCAGACAGTATACATGACAACATTTTTTTCTCTGCAGTTACTCATATTAAACTTTGTTGGAATATTTGTTTCTACATTACAGCCTTGTACTTTTGTGTATGTATTTGTATATCTTTACACCTTGACTAGTTAATGAGACAACACATGGCTCTTTGTTCTTCTGAGGAAATTATTTCATATAGACACATAATAATATAAACATAACTCATACAGACATGTACATTTTCGACACTGAGATATTGGAATAGGTCAATGCATATTATGTAGTAGATCTCCAGTAGGAAAGTAAAGCTTAGCTATGCATTAGAAGAAGAAAATTAAGTTCTATAATTATTTTCCTTTATTTTCATCAACATTACTGCTGCAGATCAGAACATCTGCCAAATAAATAAATACATAAATTAAATTTGATAAACAGCTGAAAGCTAAGAGCAACAATCTGAGCAATTAAAAATATATTTCAGATTTATATATCACTAATAATTTTTTCTTCTCAATACATGCAATTTTTCTACAGTGTTATGTCATTTCTATCATTTAATAGTATCATCTGTGTAAATAGGAAACAGTAAGTACTGTCTGACTTTAATTATTATTTTTCATTATGCAGATTGCAAGAACTGTCTTTTTAGAATTTATAGTACTTCTCTGAAGCTTGTTTGAGGTATTATTAGAGGTTAAGCATGTACAAAGTTATCATTTTTATCATAATTTTTATCAAAATATCATACGTTATTCATAACTGAGGACAGATAAAGCTTGATGCCATACTGTGGACAGAAAATGCAAATAAGATGGAGGAAAAGTAAAAATAACGTGATCAACATACTCTGCTTAATTCTGTACCTATGTCATCCACAAGATACTCTATGACTATTAAGCAAGCTTTGTTCAGTGGGCCATAAAGCTTAAGCAATGTTCTGACCTGGAATATGAAATAAGGTGTATATTATGTTATGTTAATGACTGAAGTAATCTGAGTTTTGTGACACCATTAAGTGGTCATAGCTAGTGTTTGAAGCTAGTTACTTTCCACAGATCAAGGAAAGTTATTAAACATGAGTAATATTAATGCGTTTTTAAAAGGCATGAAATGCAAGCTGAATCAATGAGGAAAGGGCACGCTATATAAAGAGAATTGGAAAAAATAGGTTGGTTGGTAGGTAGGTAAGTTTTATGTACGTATATAGATAAATGTATAGATTCCTAAGTTTATATTCAGAATTTATATATTTCTGTGATGCTGCTTTGTGACAATGTCTGTTGTTACAAGCACTATACAAATCAAATTGAATTGAATTGAATGAAAATGATCTTTACATTCCTGTCACTCATCAGAGAAGTGGTATGCTCCGTGATCTCTGTATAAAGGAGAAAAGTAGTTTTTGTTGTTTAGTGCCATGGCATATGTTCTCTACAATTAGTTACAGGTGAGAAAAATTAATGTGCAAAGCATTTTTTTTCTGAAAAGCCTTGAGGGATTTGGGAACACTCACATACACACACACACACACACACACACACACAGTGCCATTTCACGTCATAAGAATGAGTCATAAGGCGTTCAGTAGGTGAATGGTTAGATGTTGTTGAATACGTTGCTAAGGACTAGCCTATGTTTGTTTTTGTAATAATGCTCTCCCTCTCTCTCACTCTCTCTCTCTCTCTCTCTCTCTCTCTCTCTCTCACACACACAC
>JAQQZU010024734.1:0-10728 GCA_030068025.1 Parauchenoglanis punctatus | reverse complement strand
ATGCCATACGTGTTGCTTCATAGTTTTGACGTATTCAGTAATGTTTTACAACGTAGAAAGCAAAAAAAATAAAGAAAGAAAAACCTTTTGAAAAAGAGTAGGCGTGTCCAGACTTTTGACTGGTAGTGTAAAGCAGGAATAATGTTCTATGAGCTCATCTCGTCCTTAATGTCCCAGTTTACTGCCTTCCATTGTTTCTGACATTAACATATTAGAGTGGTGCCTTTTTGAGCAAACTTTATTTAAAATTTTCTTCAATAATGCACAGTTAGTCTTCAGAATAATCGCCGATATGACTTTCTGCCATTTTATCTGGCAAAGAATGAATACCGTCATGAAAGAAGGATTCGGGGTTTTGAGGAAATTAATCCGTCTATGCAGTTTCGTATGTCCTTGACTTTTTTTGAAATGTTGTCCAGAGAGTGTATGTTGCACTGAACTAAGCAAACTGGTGAGTAGGGTGGATGCGGTAAAACTTCCCATCCAGCAACATGTGGCTTTGTGTGTCATGAAGGAGGACGATCGTCTTTTGTGAATGGCCATCGGATGATCGTATGTCATTGATTTTTATTTTTTATTTTCTCACTTAATTTGATCAGTGTAGCGTTCAGCGTTGACAGTTTTAAAAGTTAACACCTTTATTATGAACTGCTTGAATCAAGGTTGAGCGATATCTCTCTCTGAACGTGCATGTGGAACCCACCTACCAACTCTCCGACTCTTTCCCATTGCCTTCAGACGCTTTAGAACAGTAGAATGATTTGATATTCAAACGTCTTGCCAGCTGTCGAATCGATCGGCGTCCCATCTTCATCCAACAGTTTCTGCAGCTCCTCGTCTTCCGTTTCCTTTGGCCTACAACCTCTTGGCTGATCATCTAGCTCAAATTCACGTTTTCCGAATTTCAGAGAAATGCTGATTGCGTTGCCATAAACTTTGCAATCATCATCTTTTGCTTCCGTTGAGTTTCCTTCACTGTTGAATAAGAATAAAAGGCAATGAGGAATATGAATCTTGCTGGGCTCCATGCTTGATTGAATAACTGCCTCAAACACCTGCTTTTACGGGGAATTTTGATAAATATTTAAAGATATTTATTAGGCCACGAACGTATGCTACATCCTAAAAATTTCCCAATTATTGTCTTTTGAACCTGTTGTTTTCCGACTCTAATGTACAAGGCTTCGGTCATGACCGCATTGGTTCTCGAACTCCTTGTGAATACCATTGTAATAATTTCACATAGATTAACTCAAAGAAAAATATCAGAGACCGCACCCCGTTAAAATAATTGCATAGGAAAACGTTCCTGCAAGAGTTAGAAAAGGTCGAAACAGAACATGTTACGCAGTGAGTATCTGAGTCTGTTTGGTTAATCCATCCGTCCATTATCTATACCGCTTTATCCGTCTGGGTCGCGGGGAAGCTGGAGCCAATCCCAGCATCTTCGGGCGAGAGGCGGGGTACACCCTGGGCAGGTCGTCGGTCCACCACAGTTGTTTGGTTAACCGATTAACTAAACTCAGCTGCAAGGGTTGGTCAGATGTGCAGCCTCATCATGCAGCTCTAAGGCAAACAAACCACTTGGGTAAAGTAAGAGTAGCAAATAATTCTTATTCAGCAATATGCTTGAACGAATTATTGTTCACACCCAGCTCAACATGGTGTTGCTTCCAATGAAATGGTTAAATTCCAAAACTTGACCTTATGAGCCCGACTCTGCTACCCAAGCACCATCTGACTAATCCACGGAATGAGCGATGAGCAAAGGGCTTCAGTTTTTCTTCTCCCAAAA
Source organism: Parauchenoglanis punctatus (assembly GCA_030068025.1). Classification (NCBI taxonomy): domain Eukaryota; kingdom Metazoa; phylum Chordata; class Actinopteri; order Siluriformes; family Auchenoglanididae; genus Parauchenoglanis; species Parauchenoglanis punctatus. The sequence continues at coordinate 8,933 of JAQQZU010024734.1, read as the reverse complement.
TCACCCCATCTGAAAGCGAACTGCTAGCGTCTGCGCCTTTATGCTAAAAGGCAATCCATAACGGTCAGGACTTCAACAGGAGAGGTGGCGTCCGCTGCCAAGAAAGGGAAGATGTTGTTTTGTTGACAATGGAGTGAATGCCTTACATGCAGCAGGAAATGTTTCCTTTAAAAATGCATTTCCAGGCTTGTATATTTTTAAGTGTTTAACTTTTTTGAATTTGTCTCAAAACAGCTCAAGGACGTGTCCTGTTTCTGCCAAGAGACAGAAATAACTCCAGAAATGCAGCCACTGCAGAATGTGGAGAATGTGCCCAGTCTTATCTCGGAGGGTTTGTGGTGTAATGGCAAAGCTCAGCACACCGAACAGACTCTGTTACAGGTGTGTACAGTGAAACTGGTGGACTTCAGGAAAACACATGGACTGAATGCAAAAATAATATCGGAAGGAAATTCTCAAACTGGAGGTAATGATGATTAGAAAGATGACCATGGTGATGTTACACACTAACGTAACTGCGTTGTCAGTTTTGCTTTAGCGTCCTATTCGTCTTTTGAGGACGTCTGCTTGTGTGTTCCAGGTAAATCCAATTTTTTCGGCAACCGACAAACACTGCAGGCGAAGTTAAAGATGTGTTCTGTGAGACTGGTGGATTGTAGAAAAACACAAAACAGAAAAGCAGCAGCTGATGGTGAACCAGAAGATCATGAATACAACGGCAGTGATTTTATTTCCTCCAGTGAGTTTATAATGGTTGTATTGTGGATCTGAATGCAAATTATTATTGTTAATCTTTCTGGATGCAAAATACTGCCACTTCTGCAGAATCAGGAGACCCAGAATCTGGTTCTAATAAAGAGAGGTTTATTACTTTCAAAGAGAACCTGGGTATATAGCAGTTCATAGTGTCTTATTCTCTTAAACAAAAGCTGGACACAGCCGGCCTGTGCCGTGTGCTGATGCTACTCGGAGGTGTATGTGCGAAGAGAACTCGGACTAGATAATAAAACCCAAGGCTAAGATAAGAGATGAAAATGAACAGAAAAAAAAATAGCAAGGGCAAAAACACCCAGGGAATAGATATGTGCATAGTTATGAGTGAGCAAAGGTCAGACATTCATGTGCTATGGAAAAATGGAAAATTATAAAGGGTCATTCCATACCATATCAACCAAATTCCAGAACCACGCATGCCCATTGCTCTTGGATTTTCTTCATATTGGAAATGCATGTTCCTTTTCCTCTGCCAAATGAACAAACCTGAAGTCTCTCTCTGTCAAATAGTTTCTGAGTTATGGCCCTCTTTCAGAAGGGAGCCAGAGCTTCAAAATGGCGGCTGTGAAATTTGACACCATGTTCAGAGTTTAACGTTAAATTAAATAAGAAATCTAGAAACCTGAACTTTTCAATGGCTCTAGATTCACAGGTAGATACCACAAATACAGCAAAATATTATTATACACCGCCCCTTTTCCAGACGTCAGATGGGATTCTGCACAACCTTGACGGATAAACACTAAAGATAATGGGTGGATGGAACCGATTATGATTATATATTGGGCGTACATAAACTCCATATCAAGCAGTTCAAAATGCAACCATTAAAATGTTCCATACTTTATTGAGTTCCGGCCCCTGAATATCACCCAAAATTCCCTTTTTTCCAATTTGAAGTTCAACAACAAATTGTTGTCAGTCTGTCTAATTGGCAATGAGCAAAGCCACTAGAGGAGACTTTCAGCAGAAAAGTATTGGATTAATTTAAGCATGATTTTTTGGGCTTCCAAACATGGCTGTGTTAAACGCTGGACCCAAGCTGCTTCTCACATCTGGGCCTTGTAATATTAGGAGTTACATACAAGAATCATATGTTGCTGTATTTGTGATCTCTAACTGTAAGACTAGAGCCATAAAAAAGTTCAGGCTTCTGTATTTACTATTTAATTCAACATTTAACATTTTTCAAGAACAACATTAAACAGCTGCCATTCTGGGGCCCCAACCCGCCTCTGAAAATGACCGTAACTTAGAAACTATTATATATTATATTATTATATAATATTTAGTGTCAAAATGAAGACAATCCTAGACCAAAACCTGCCAATGTGTGGGCCATTGGATTTGGCATGGAATGACCCTAAATTGTGCAACACAGCAGTTATTTGATGAAGTTTTATTTATTATTATTTTTTTTACGACGTACATGTGATTTTGGTTTTCACCCAAGTAAAATGTAGATGCACCCCCAAAAAGCTTTGTCATTCCCTGCATAAAATTTTGTATCATTTATGATGTATTATCTATACCTTGCTGCTAAGAACTTATGGAAAAGGAATTCTATGGCCAAACTGGCAGTAATTGGTAATTGCAGTCCATTTGTGAATTTTTGCTTGGGCATCAAAAGATTTCAAAGGTTTAAACGTTATTTTTCTTTCATGAAGTTGCGGGCGAGTCCAGCACGTCGTCATCTGATGAAAGGGATCAAGCCACCTCTCGAGAACAAACGATCAAAGGAAAGAGCCTTAGAAAAGTTACATTTGTGAAGGGCTCCTTAGCATCACGTGATGCAGGCAAACATGGCAACGATATTGTACTTCAAACGGGACAAAGGAGGTATGAGTGCAGCCAGTGCAATAAGAGTTTCAGTCGTTCATCAAACCTGAGAAGACATCAGAGAGCGCATACAAAAGGGACACAGAGTGGAAATTTATTTTCACAAGGATCGAATCGGCGAATTCACCAGAGTGCGCACGCTGGGGAGAAGTCTTACCAGTGCACACAGTGTGGAAAAATGTTTACAAAAAAATCAAGCCTGCAAATTCACCAGAGAGTGCACACTGGGGAGAAGCCTTACCAGTGCACACAGTGTGGAAAAAAGTTTACACAGAAATCAAGCCTACAAACTCACCAGCGTGTGCACACTGGGGAGAAGCCTCACCAGTGCACACAGTGTGGTAAAACCTTCTCACAAAAGTCACAACTACGGAGACACCAGATGGTGCACGACAGTAAAAAGCCACTTTATGGCCATTCTCGATCCGACAAGATGCAGGTATCAAATATTAACGCACAAGAGCGTGACCATACGGACAACGAGTGTTTACTTTGCAAACTTTGTGGAAAACAATTCCCAAGCTCATTAAGTTTTCAGAGGCATAAATATGTGCATACTCCGACGACGCAGTATCAGTGCTCAGAGTGCGGTCAACAGTTCCGACATTCTCTGACCCTTAAAATTCACCAGAGAATACACACTGGGGAAAGACCTTACAAGTGCTCTCAATGTGGTAAGACATTTCAACATGATTCATCTCTTAGAGTGCACAAAAGGCTACACTCTGGACAAAAACCTTACCACTGTGACCTGTGTGGGAAACAGTTTTCTCAATTAACACACCTGCGAACCCACCAGAGAGTGCATACCGGAGTAAGGCCTTACAGCTGCTTAGTGTGCGGAAAGTCTTTCACTCAGTCATCACATCTTGCAGTGCACAAGCTAATGCACACCGGACAGAAGCCTTACTGCTGCTCCACCTGTTGCAAAGCATTCCGAACAAGCGACCATCTTACACTGCACCAGAGGATACACACTGGGGAAAAGCCGTACCGGTGCTCTGTGTGCGGATGGCGTTGCACTCAGTCCCACAGTCTTAAATCACATCTGAGAATACACACTGGAGAGAAGCCTTACCAGTGCTCTAAATGCGATAAAGTATTCAGCCGGTATGGCGGACTTAAATACCATGAACATTTTCACACCTGAAGTAACCCTTGTGTTTGCTCTTAGCTTTAAGTGTGAGCTGTACCGTGCTGTTTTCAGTCCCAGCCCCTAGCGCCCAGTGTGCATGGGTTTTTTCAGGATGTTTTTTCTATGCAACTGTATTAACTGGGGTGCTGTGCCTTACATTTTTTTTTATTATTAATCAATCTATGTTGAAGTGATTTTAATGGTATTAACAAATGAGTGGGTGAGAGAGCAAGTGAGGTTAGCTGAGGTCTGGAATAGTAGAGGCTGGGAATATAATGCCTGAGAAATTGCATTAATGTTGGAAACAATGGTAGGCAATAAATTGCGAAATCACAGGTAAGGTGTGATCGTAATTGGGACATGGCCAGAAGAAGTAAATCTGATTGATTAAAGATAATGGAACAAAAGGAATTAATAACGATGGTAGTCAGATGAGCGTTATCCAAATAGTGATCCAAAAGATAATGTTAGATTACAAATCTTGTCCCTTTATTCTGTCCTTTGACCTCTCTAACCCTGCTGCCATGGATTGTCGTTCTGGCTTTCCTGTGCTCAGGTTTAGAGGTGCCCTGCTTTCTTTCCTGTCCTGTGATCCTCGGATACTTTAGGTCCTCTTGGCATGACAGAATTGAATTGTTTAGGTTAAGCTATCATAAAGAACACTCCATACTTACTGTATCTTCTCTGATCATGAACTGATCAGCAGGGTACCAATTGTCTTTAGGTCGTATAAACACACCATCTGTTTCTTACCTGTTCCTTTGAAGAATGTACAATGACACTTGTATTTATGTATAAATACTTCTAGAATTTCAGCAGTAAAATCAGACTGAGTTTAACACGACCCTGTGTCCGTTAAGATCATTCTCCAAGCGCTTGTCACGCAGAGGAAGAGAGAGAGACGGTTACGGAGTCCGAAAGAGATTGAACCTGAATAAGAAACAAATCTTAACAGATAACATTTAGGACTGGCACCTTTTGAGGATGGGGCAGTAAATTATAAAAAGAGGTGCTTGGCTCTCAGTGCTTCAGTTGCTCTCGAGACTCACTCATTTATTGCATGGTTTGCTTATCATTCAATAAATTAATTCTGTCTGCTACCACATGTTTTTTGAGTCATTTTTGATTTGGGGTTTCAAGTTTTTGCACCAACAATTTATAGATAGGCAGGCTGTAAAAATCCTAAAGTAGCTGGACATGAAATTTTCACCTGGACGCTGCTTTGTGTCTCTTTATATTTACGCAGCACTGAGTAAATGTAGCTTTGTGCTATAGAAACATATGGAATAAATAATAATTTAGACAGAAAATAAAACTACCAAGCCGAGCTGCAAGTTATCAGCGCGTGCCTGCGACGTCACTGAGGGGGGAGGCGCGTGCACGTGTCAGAGTGCAGCCAGACTCTAATACGTCATGACGCAAAGAGCGTGCGCACGGCTGTGTTTGTGTCTTTTTTTTTTTTTTTTTTTTTTTTTTTTAAAAGACCCGGAGAACGAGCTTGCTATTAAAGTCTTTTCTGATCCGGTTTCAAGATGTCAAGTAGACAAAAGACGGAGGAAGACTTCATAAAAGAGGTCGGTTTGTTTTTTTTAAACACCCAGGAAGGTACACCTAGTCGATACGCACATTTGCAGCAGTTTTGCTCTATTTGCTAGTGTGTTGTGTCATATAAAATGACCGAAATGACCATTTAATCCTGCAATATCTAATCTAGCATGGATACGAGAGAAAAGATAAAGAAAGGTGGTGTTTCGTTGCATTGCTTTGAGTCATGTTCTTGATATAGATCAACCTCAAGACAATGCAAAAGGAAGCACGAGCTTCAAGGATGCTCGAACAAACAGACGTGTCACAAATCACGCGTTCCTGTTTTCCACCACACAGTGCACTTCCACTTTACTGTTACTGTCTGTGCGGAGTTTTGCATGTTCTCCCTGTGTTATATAAAAACATAGACCTTAGGTTGAAATGTTTATCTATCTGTCAGTTAAATTTAAGCATTGTTAAGGTATGCCATTTTTTTCAGGATAATCTGAGTATCTATGAAACACATGTCAAGTAATTTCTGCCTCTTCCAGATATAATGACCTTAAAGTCAGCATAGACATTCCTCCATAGACGTTTCCTTCATATTTAACCACCCCAGACATCAAATGAACTCGTCTCTTGGTTTATTGAATCACAACCAGTCTCTATGGTGAGATTGCAGATGTAAACCCCACCCTGATTTCTGTTTGATAGCTGCTAGCTAGCTGGGGTGGCATGGGGGTGCAGTGGGTAGCATTGCCAGCTCACATCTCCAGGGTCCTGGGTTCGATCCTGACCTTGGGTTACTGTATGTGCAGAGTTCTGCATGTTCTCTCTGTAGGTGTTCTCCGGTTTCCTTACTTACTACTGCTGTCGAAAAACATACAGCTAGTTGGAAATTGGCTCTAGGCATGATTTTGAGAGTGAATGTGTTGCTTGTGCGGAGCCCTGTGTTGGACTGGTGTTTCATCTGGGGTGAATTCCTCATTTCCGCTCAAATTAATTTCTGGCTCTTGCCACTGAATGTGTGGATTAGTGAAACTTTCAGCAGGAACAGGTCAGATTGTTTGCCTATTGTTGGTGTAGAGTGTATGCAGAAGCAGTCGAGATTGGTCAAAGTTTCTTTAGGAGCAAACAGCAGTGGGATTGAAAACAGTCCAACACAGCCCTTTACTAGCGCCTCCCCTTTTAATTGGGGAATGGCAGTGCAAAAAGCGTTCGCTGTTCAACACTTCATTTGTTTCTTGAAGACTGAGGTTAAAGGTCCAATATGTAGGGTTTTGAGGGTATTCTATTAGCAGAAATGGAATATATATCCCATAATATATTTATGGAATTCATCAGTTTCATTAACTATGAATCGTGTCATTGTTTGTTTACAATGAGCCCTTTTATATCTACGTTGGAAGCGGGCCCACCTCTTTGGAGTCACCGTGTTGTGACAGTAGCACAGGACACACAAACCTCTAGAGAGAGCCTTCTGTGTTTTGCATTTATATGAATCCAGAAGGAAGAAATATGAGGAATCGGTGCTGACTAACAAGTTTGAGAAGTTTATTTTGAAAAATGGAGGCTCATACTTATTGTTTAGCATGGGAAAAGCAAGGAAGTGTGAATGTAAGTATGTGGAAGTACGCTACGAGCACCTGACAGCCACCGAAAGTTCGGATGCATTTGGAAAGGGAGGGACACTGAAGCGGTTGAATTTTAAGTGATGTGATATGACCGTCCTTGTTAATGGTAATTTTAGTTGAACCACCAACGTTTTGGGGGCGGAGTTTTGTGTTCAATTTTTCACATAGGGGCAGGTGTAAGGAGTGAAAAAAATAATACTTCAGATTTTATGCAGCTCCACCCATTAACCATTAGAGACATTTTTTCCCATAAAAATCTTGCCTAACTCACCTTTAAGGATTCTGGGTTTTTTTTTTCCAGTTTGGAAATAGGTCCCACCCCATCTGATGGCAAGCTGTTAAACGCTGCACCTTTTTTCTGAAAAGCCATTCGCAAGGCACATTCTCATTGCTATTGGGATTTGCCTTACAGGGAAAGAGGACTCTGAAAAGAAAATGCTCCTTTAAACCTGGTCTCAATTTTATTTAAGTGCATTTTTTTTTGTGTCTGTCTTGAAGCAACAGGTCAAATTCTTACACCATTTCTGCCAAGAGACAGAATTAATACCACCAATGCAAAAACTGCAGGACGTGGAGGATGTGCCCAGTCTTAACCCGGATCCTGACACACATCCCACAGAGTGTTTGTGCTGCAACGGTGAAGATGAGCTCACAGAACAGACGCCGTTAAAGACGTGTACAGTGAGGCTGGTGGACTTCAGGAAAATACAGTCTCTGAGTGCAAAAATAATTCCAGAAGGAAATCTTCATACTGGAGGTAATTATGATTAGGGAGATAATCACGATGACATTATAACCTAGTGTGACTAATCTGTCAATTTTGGTTTAGCAAACATTCTTGTTTCGAAGAGGCTTTCTTTGTATTTCAGGTGAATCCAGCGTGTTTGTCGCAGACCAGCAACCACTGCAAGCTCAATTAAAGATGAATTCAGTGAGACCAGCAGTGCAATGTGGAAAAATACAAAGCAGGAAAGCATCAGCTGACCATCAACCAGAAGAAAAGGCTTATCATAAATCCAAATACAGCAATTTCATTTCTTCCAGTGAGTATATAATGGTGGTATTGTGGATGAATGCAAATGTTGTGTGTGTGTGGAATGCACTGTAAATAAAGCTATTAAATACTTCTTTTTTTTGTTGTTGATCAGTTTACCTGGATTGGAGAACTAAAATGATTGGAATAGGAGCGTTCCACCTCTGATTAGGTGTTGTATTTTATTTTCAACACCTTTATTTATTTATTTATTTTTTCAGTAGATATGTAGTAGCTTTTTTGAGGCTATGCTACCGAAACAAGACGACCTAAAGCAACATTTAAAAGAACCAAACTCATCCAAAGATGATTGTAATAATTAAAAAATAAAAATGTAAAAAAAAAAAACAATTTTTTTTTTCTTCATCTAAATTTTAGAGCTAATTTTAATATTATTTTAATGGGATGATCACAAATTATTTGGGCTCACAGCCGTGTTTACAGATAGTAACTTAAATGCTTTTTCTCAAACAAAATGGCTTGCCAATTTTTCTTGGCATTTGCTTTGCTGTGCTTATTGATGCATTTTCCTCAATCTTTTTCTGGACTTGCTCCTTAATCTTCAGTTCAATTCAATTTTATTTGTATAGTGCGTTTAACAACAGACATTGTCACAAAGCAGCGTCACAAAAGTATATAAATTCTGAATATAAACTTATGAATCTATACATTTATCTATATATATATCCCTAATGAGCGAGCCTGTGGCGACAGCAGCAAGGAAAAACTCCCTGAGATGGCAAAAGGAAGAAACCTTGAGAAGAACCAGACCCAAAAGGGATCCCATCCTCATTTGGGTCACACTGTATAGTGCAATTACAACTAACATGCTTTAATACTAGGGTCAAGTTTAGAGTGCAAGACTGTTTGTGGTGATTCGAGTCCTCTGCCATTGTAGCAGAACCGCTCATGTCACAGCAGTCCAACGGCATCATCACAGTTCTAGGAGTATGTTGAGGCAGTTTATATGGTGCCATATTTAACAGGAGCA
>JAQQZU010024733.1:0-10732 GCA_030068025.1 Parauchenoglanis punctatus | reverse complement strand
ACACAATTCAGTTTCCTTACTCAGGTGTCAACAGCTGTCTTTGTGTTCCTGGACAGTGTCGAAGAAAACGAGCAAAGACTGTTTGCCTCTTTACAAGAAATTAAGTCCAAAATCTTTCTTGTGGTCAACTCTCAGAGAAATATGAGCCAGAATGTGAAGTCATCTATTGAAGTGGCACTTAATACTCTGCAACTTGAAAGAGATCACATCATTAAGAAGAGCCAAAAAGTGAATTTGGCTACTTTTGCAAAGACGATCAGTTCTGCCATTAAGAGTGTTCTGTTACATGAGTGTCACACATCTTGTAAAATTGACTCCATGAAGAGCACTGCTCAGCAGCTAGGTCTTGGCATTGATGAAGGTAAAAACAAAGCCTCCATATCAGCAGAAGAAATAGCAGAGGAAGTCATGAAAACTATTGGTGTTCGTCAACTACCAGACTTTAAAAAGACAAATCTGCCACTACAAGGTGAAAATTGGAAAAGACTGGCTAAAATCGAAAAAGAGCAATGTAGATTACAAAATTCAGGAAAACAGAACTTAGAGGAATATAAGGTTGAACTTCAAAATGAAAAAGAAGAAATTTGGAAAAAACAAAGCCACTTTAATATGACAAAAACAATGGAAGTCTTCATAAAAGCATTGTCAACCTCTGATGACACTGAGCGAGCCTTCTTTCTGAAATGGATGGGACTAAAGATTGACAAGCGATCACGCAAACACATGTCAAACCTTCGACGCCAGTACAAAGAATGTGAACAAAAGAAAGACAGAGACAATATTGCCCGATTAGATCAGGAGCTTCTAGATTCCTCTCTTGGCATAGAGCACTACATGAGAGAGATGGGACTAATCTATGAGGCTGCTTCATTTGGTTCAAACAAAATATCTGAAGAAATAAAGAGTCTCCCTAATCTGGCTGCCAAAATGCTTCTGGCTGGGTTTCCACTTGAACTTCTTGATGGAGATGCATCAAATATCCCAGAGAAATGGGTGAGTGATGTTCTCATGGAGCTCCACAGGATGGTTGGGCAGAAGAGCCGTTTGCTGGTTCTGACTGTGTTAGGGGTTCAGAGTACTGGTAAATCAACACTACTCAACACTATGTTTGGAGTTCAGTTTGCAGTGAGCAGTGGACGATGCACTCGTGGAGCATACATGATTTTCCTTCCTGTGGGTGAGGACTTGAAGGAGGAGTTACTTTGTGACTTTGTCCTTTTGCTGGATACAGAGGGTTTGAAATCACCAGCACTGGCACAACTGGAAGACAGTTATGAGCATGATAATGAATTGGCCACATTTGTGATCGGTCTTAGTGATGTGACCATCATCAATGTAGCAATGGAGAATTCCACAGAGATGAAGGACATCTTGCAGATAGCAGTTCATGCTTTTTTACGGATGACAGGCCTTGGTAAAAAAACAGTTTGTCATTTTGTCCACCAAAATGTTGCTGGTGTATCTGCATATAACAAAAACCTGACTGAACGAAAACAGCTCTTGGAGCAATTAAATGAAATGACAGTAATTGCAGCTGAGATGGAAAAGAAGCCTAACATAAAGAAATTCACTGATGTCTTGGATTATGATGTGGAGAAGAATAACTGGTATATACCAGGCCTATGGCATGGCACACCACCAATGGCACCAGTTAATACAGGCTACAGTGTGGCTGTTCTTGAGTTTAAGAAAACCCTCTTGGGTATGCTTAAAGCACGAAAGGCTAAAGAACCCTCTCAGATCCCAGAGTTCCTGCAATGGATTAATAGCTTATGGAGGGCCGTGAAGTTTGAGAACTTCATCTTTAGTTTCAGAAACAGTCTTGTGGCCCAAGCCTATGACAACCTTTGCAAAGAATTTTCAGACTGGGAGTGGTGTTTCAGAAGACACATTCAATTTTGGCTTACAACTGAAATGGTTCATATATCGAACAATGAAAAAAATGATATCAATGAGGCTGTTGAGACACTGAAACAGAAAGCACAAAAAGAGACTGCGTCTCAAACAAAGGCAATTACTGAAAAACTAAAAAACTACTACAAAAAGAAAGACCACCATGTATACTTGGTCGAAAAGTACAAAGCTGATTTTACTAATAACATCAGATTTCTGGAGAATGAAATGAATGATGAAGTGAGAAAAACAGTGGATGCTGCTCTTGAGATGAGGATTAACAAGAAAAAAGTAGAAGACATTCACAGAAAGCAAACCACAATGATTGAGTGCCAAGTGCTTCAACTCCTGCAACTTTACAAAGATCAAAAACATGAGGTTTCTGATAAGGAACTCAAAGCTGAGTTTGAGAAAATGTGGAAAAGAGAGGTGGCCAACATCACTGGTCTAAAAGAACGGGATGTTCCTGCTGATGTTTTGAAGCAACTGCGAATAAGTTTAGTCAATCGCAATGTCAATGAAGACCTTCACATGGTTCAAGATTTGACAAAGATTGGCCGAGAGAAATTCCAGGTCCAAGATAAACATGTAAAATTAGGAATGAAAATACAAAGTTTCTTCACACAGCGCAGCGCAAAGCAAGACTTAGAGATTATTGCAAAAGGTGCAATTAGGTTTTGCAATGGAATCATTCGGCAGCATGCACAACAAAAATGTGATTACCAAAACACTTACACAAAAGATGTTCTAGTGGAAATTGATAAACAACTCCAACAAGGAGGTTCAAAAATTAGTACAAAATTTGAACTTGACCTTAAATTGCACATTTGTGGCATTGCCTCTCGGGAATTTCTTGAGATGCACAGGAAATTCCTCAGTGAGCAAGATCCAGTTAAACATTTGCAGAAATTTAAGGGTCAGTATCTCTCTGATTTCATTGATTTGTACAGGGAGAAGGACCAGTGCCACCGGAAAGCACAAGATTTCACTCAGCTCTGTCTCAAGCCAGCAGTGACTGAGTACATCGACAAATCCCTCGGACCTGAAATTGTTGACGCGGTTTTGGTGAACAGCCCAACTGAGTATAGTTCTCGAGTGCTGTTTCAGTACACCATTCAAAAGGAGCTACTGGAAAAATCAGACTTTGATGACTTTAAAAATTACATTTTGCAATATGATGCTTATGTCAAAGATTGGATCTACAATCATATAGTTAAATGTCTTTCCAAAGACAAATCTCTGCAAAGTTTAAAACAGAAGAAGCTGGATATCATAATGGAGAAGGTCATGAAAGCATTGGAAGATGCTAAGCTTGGAGACAATGGCTCTCCTTTGCCCAATAATGCAGGAGGTACAACAAGGCTGATCCAGAACTTTTGCAAGTGTATGAGCCAAGTCACCTCAATATCCATGAACACAGTGGAAGGGGTCCTCTTTCAGAATACAAGCTCTTGTGCTCCGTTCACCAAAAGTCTGTATGAATGTATAGGTGATATGAAACAAGAGCTAATAAAGAAAATCTCCAGGTCAACTGATATCAAAGAGACACTGAACAATTTGTCTGTGAAGCCTCAAAATGAGCTCTTTAATAGGGTGTTTGGATGTGGGAGGAAGTGTCCTTTTTGCAAAACACCATGTGAGGCAGGAGGAAAGAAGCATCAACACCATCATGCAGCTGTGCACAGACCCAAAGGACTTTGTGGTTTCCTAAATGCAAAGACTAATTCTCTTTGTGAAGAGATCTGCACATCTAGTGTACATGGGAATGGAACATTTCAAAGTCAAGAAACTAATTTTGAACCTCATCTCTGCAAAGACTACCAAAAATACTACCCAGACTGGAATATTGCACCCGACATGTCTATAGAGGCCTCAGATTACTGGAAGTATGTGATGGTGACATTTAATAAGCAATTTGCTGCGAGTTATAAAGCGGAGCCAACTGTGTATCCAGACGAATGGAAAAAAATCACTAAAGTGCAGGCTCTTAATAGTCTGAAGAATAACTTCAATATTAAATGAGAAAAACTTCCAAAACATCTCGGTAAATTTATTGGCATTTCTGGAAAAAAAAAAATCAGACTAAACAACTAAAAGATGAAAAAATAATTCACCATTCCATCACTTATGTTATTGTTCAGGTGATAACTTGAGCACTAGTTATGTCTGACAGTTGAACTGTCTTTTTAATAATGAAAAAAGACTCATTCTTACTTACTACGATCTGAATATATATATAGTCTAGCTGAAAGTGATTTTCAGGGAGTTAAATAGCTTCTAATAAATATTATATGCTCATGTCTACAGTGATTAAAAAAAATGTAAACTTTTTTGATTATTTCTGTCTTTGCAATGTTCAAATTTTTATCAATTATGTTTATTAATCACTTTGTTACAGTTGCTACAACTTTGTTAAAATGTCACAATTATGTTTATTGAATACTTTCTGAAATGAATGTATTATTTAGAATATACTGTATGAACATACAATATGTTTATATTAATGAATTAACTGCATAGACAAATATATAAATGTGTTTATAAATCAAAATGGGTTATGATGACAACTCTTAATACATTTTTGTTATTAAAATACACTAACAAAATGGAATTAATTAATAATTTCTCATTCATTAAATTTGACTCACTTCAACTTTATTGTTGTCATACATATACTGCACGTGAGTATACAGTATAATGAAAGATAGTTTAGAATGCTTTAGATGTGAACATATAACACATGACATTCTTAACATTAAATCCACCTGCCTAATATTATGTAGATCCATTTTGTACTGCCAAAACAGCTCTGACCTTTCAGGGCATGGACTCCACAAGACCTCTGAAGGTGTGCGGTGTTATCTAGCACCAAGACCCTAGCTGCAGATCCTTTACGTCCTGTAAGTTGTGAGGTGTGTCCTCCATGGTTCGGACCTTTTTGCGCAGCACATAACACGGATGCATGATCAAATTGAGATCTGGGGGAAATTTGGGGGCCAAGTTAACACATCAATACATACAACACATACAACTCTTTGTCATGTTCCATACCAAGAACATCCCACAAGACCTGCCGTTTTTGAGGAGCTCTAACACAGTTGTCTGGCCATCACAGTAAGTCCCTTGTCAAAGTCACTCTAATCCTTACGCTTGCCCATTTGTATCTGCTTTCAACATACCAAGTTTGAGAACTGACTGGTCACTTGCTGTCTAATATATCCCACCCCTTGACAGATGCCACTGTAATGAGATAATCAATGTCATTTACTTCACCTGTCAGTGGTTTTGTGTTATGGCTGATCGGTGTATAAGTGTTAACCCACAAGACATGATATTGGGTGAGTTGAATCATTAGAAATAACAGAGTACACAATGAAAAAAAGATTTCATTAGATTTCTACAAGTTCTCAATACATCACACTGTCCATTCTATATGGCAAGCAAAATGTCTTATAATGAGTCATTGTAAAAAATATTCAAGTTGGCTAAACTTAGAAATACCAATTCAGCTGCTGCCTTGGAAATGTGAATAAACTAAACTTCAACTTGTAACTTACGGATATGAGTTAAATTGACATAGAACAAACGTGTCATGACAACTGAAGTTACAGAAAAGTTCAGATAACTTAATGGATCTATCATTTTTGCAGTGCAACGGTGTCATTTTCATGGTTTTGTTTTATCACTGTGGACATACACATATAATGTTTATTAGAAACTCCCTGAAAATCACTTTTTAGCTAGACTGATTATATTTTTAGATGACAGTAAGTATGAGCCTACTTTCATTTGAAAAAAAGAGAGCTCAACTGACAGACATAAGTAGCCTGAGCTACTGAGCTGCATGAGTGACTGAATTATGAATTGTTTTTTCATAGTTTAGTGGCATGACATTTTGACAATTGTAGAAAAGATTTTTCTCATTTAATATTGAAGTTATTCGTCAAACTAATAAGAGCCTGCTCTTTAGTGATTTTTCTTTATTCATCTGGATACACTGCTGGCTCTGCTTTATAACGTTCAGCAAATTGCTTATTGAATGTCACCATGGCATACCTCCAGTAATCTGAGGCCTCAGTAGACATGTCAGGCCAGTCTGGGTAGTATTTCTGTTAGTCTTTGCAGAGATGATGTGAAATTTGTTTCTACTGAAATGGTCAATTACCATGTACAGATCTCTTCACTTAGAGTATTAGTCTTTCTGTTTAGGAAACTGCAAAGTCCTTTTGGTCTGTGCACAGCTGCATGATGGTGTTAATGATTCTTTCCTCCTGTCTCACATGCTGTTTTGCAAACAGGGACACTTCTTCCCACATCCAAACACCCGATTAAAGAGCTCATTTTGGAGCTTGTTTATATATCAGTTGACCTGGAGATTTCATCTGTTAGTGCTCATTTCATGTCATTCATAGAGGCTTCTGGAGTCGGGTTAGTATTCAGCACTGCAGGTTGTATTCTGAAATAGGACCCCTTCCACTGTGTTCTGGTATATGTCAGTTATCCTTTTTTTCACCTCATAATCCAAACATCTGTGAATTTCTTTATGTTAGGATACTTTCCCATCTCAGCTGCAATCATGATAATCTCATTTAGTTGGTCCAAGAGCTGTTTTGTACCTGAGTACAGTACCTCAGCAAGTACCTGAGTGGCCTGTGCAGAAAGAAATGGACGAATCCTTCTGATGATGAATCAGAGAAATGAACATGAGTGAGAAAGATTAGCACTGTCAATCATTAGTTTATATTACCTGGTTTATTACAAAGCTCCAACTTTAATAGTGACCTGTGTTTAGTATAACATATCATTTGCTGTGGTCACTGGTATAAAATTTGTTTATAAAAGTGTGTTGCAGGATGTATTAATCGCCAACGGTTGTAAAGAGATTTCATTGCTTATCACAATTATTCAATTACAAACTATTAGGGTGAGTTGATGTCTGTTATTCCTGTTGCTACAGTTGTTTGTGGTCAGTATTTGTGCGTGGCAGACTGTTCTATACCTGAGATAGGTGTAGAACAGATAGTGAAATGAAACTATGTGCAAATGTGCAGAGCAGGTTCTGCAAGTGAAAAACAGTCTTCTGAGGTGACACGTGATCATGTTACATAAGATCATTTGCATTCAAGAGTCATAATGATTTAAGACAGATTTTAACTCCTTCACATTCCAGTAAATACTAATCATGTTGCTAACAAGTTGTTTTCGCCACCATTAAGTAAGTTTGGTATGTTAAGTATGTTTGTGAAAGACTTGGGCATAGCTATGAGGGTGGGGTGACAATACATATGATCATGAAGAAGAATAAAATGCCATTGATTTCTAGTTGAATAGTTTTATA
The DNA here is from genome assembly GCA_030068025.1 of Parauchenoglanis punctatus. NCBI lineage: Eukaryota > Metazoa > Chordata > Actinopteri > Siluriformes > Auchenoglanididae > Parauchenoglanis > Parauchenoglanis punctatus. Next base: position 3,501 of record JAQQZU010024733.1, on the reverse strand, counting down.
GACGTCTATTTGTAGATTACTTGTTACAATGCTCATCATCTCAACGAAGCTTGACGGGCATCACTGACTTTGAATCCTATGACCTAGGTATAGGGATAAATTAAGTATATGAGGTAGTGAAATACAGGATGTTCAAAATACACTTGTATATGCAGTGGACTACTATCAGACAGTAGGAATCATTCCTGGAGAGGCTTACAGACTTTGTGGAACTCAGAGAAGAAGGTATTAATACAATATTTCTTTCCAGGAATGAAGAGAATTTTCCTTGAACTAATATACAGTATACCCCAAACACACTTGTCATTTCCCAAATGTTTAACATTTTAAAAATAAGAGATATACTGGTCATAATTAGACTTAAAGTGTTTGGACACTCAACAGTGGGATAATTAAAAGACATAGTTATCGTGCTTTGGTATTTAGTTTGCCATTATTTGTTTCTCAAAACATCTTAACAAATTTTGTTCATGGAATCATCCAGTTTCCGTAACAGTTGTGGTGGAAGTTTCCTCCAAGTTTCAACCAACAAATCTTTTTCTTCTTCTTAATTTTACTGAAATTGCTTTGCCCAATCTCCTGTTGGTCTTTCTAGATCTGCCTGTATGTTGTCTGTTTTCCTTCATCTTGCTCTATGGACACTTTTCACCCTTAGAAGCTGGGCTTCTTGGCAAAATTAACAGGACAATTGATGGAACTTGCTTTAGTCTTCTTAAAAAACACTAAAGCTTGGGAGAAATGTTACCTTACCACAAGACAACTGGTCCCAAGCACAAGCTCAAAGCAACACAGGAGTGGTTAAAGACAAAAAGGTGAATATTCTACAGCGGCCAAGCCAAAATCCACATCTGAACCCCAATGAGAGTCTGTGGCACTGTTTGAAAAGTGCAGTTAACAAAAAATATCCAACCAAGCTGAAGAACCTGGAGCAATGTAGGCCTAAAATCGCTCCCAAACAAAGCTTACAATAACACACTTAAATCTGTTATTTCAGCAAAAGGCAGTTTGACCAGGTATTAGTATGAAGGAAGTAAATACATACAAGCAGTACTTAAGAACACATTGATTTGCATAAAAAAAAATACTGACTGTAACAATACATCAAGAATTGTGACGGTATAGTTAACCTAGATTAATGAAATGGAGGTGTGGGTCAGTGGAGCTCTTCATTTTAAATAGTTTGAAGAGTTTCTTGATTGCACCTTACTGTATACCCCGTGTAGATATTTACAACAAGGCTGTTGCTGTGAATTCTCGTTTTGTTCATTTCTCAGCCCCACCCTCATTTTTGTCCACAATGCTTTTCAAAACAAACATACACCCATGTAATTTACAGGTTTGTTCTTATAGAAAATAAAGGGTGGGTAAATGTTTCCATAACAAAACTGTGGAGGAATTACTGAATTGGAAAATCAAATTGAAAGTTGCCACCTGGCAGTGGTCAGTGTTTTTTAATAACATTTAAAGTTTTGTTCATCTTTCTGCAGATATTTATGATCTTGTTTAATAGATAATTCCAAAGAAATGCAGAACATTCAAAGAGTAAGAAATATACACTTTAATATTTGGCAATATTTAGTATTTATTCAAATTACCATGCATGTGTGTTATTTTCTAAATAACAATAAACCTGAGCTCATGTTATTGGATCTCAAATTTGGAATGCATAGCACAATAGTCTCAGAATATTCCATGGTATAGTCCACTATTATATATTCCTGTATTCCGCTGGTACAAACTAAGAAGTGGCCCCATTAGATCTAGCCAGATATGATTGAAGGATGGGAAATGGTGCTAGTTTGTGTAGCTAAGCTACGATTTGCAATGATAGGTTAAAAACAGGATTAATATGCATTTACCCCAACCACAACAGGTCTGAAGTATGGGCCTGGTCATCTGAACAAAAGTGGTCCCTACACTACAAAGGTAGGGTCACTGTAGTCTTGGCTGGGGCAGGATGGCAGGATGCACCCAGTATCAAATACCCAAATCAACCAGCACATAGACTGGTTTTCCCTCCATGGACAGGTTGTACACTGTTGGGTGAAAAAAATGAGGCAAACACAATTTATTGCATGTTTTTTTCTTGTTTAACAAATACAGATGCGATAAGTAACAGTGTTTCACAATACTGTATGCATTGTCTGTAGCCAGTGTACAATTTAGTGCTTCCCACAATCAGACATGAATGGAACAGCACTGACACAGCACACTGTGAAAGGCTGTAAGACAGCTTCCCCAAATGGCTGAGTTTTCTAAAAAAAAAACAGGGAACAGCCATCCCCTTCTAAATTGTACGTAAGTAATTTCCTGCGGGATTGATAAAGGATTCTGATTCTGATTCTGATTCAACTAGTCAGTGGTCGTAAATTATCTGCCATTAAGTGATATCCAGATACCACTGTCTACAATTCAGAGAACTGGTCACAGATTTCAAGTGACAGGATCTGTGGCACGGAAGGCAGGTTCTGGTAGACCAAAAGTGACAAGAAGTCGAGTTGACAGAAGGATGAAAATGACTGTTCTGAAGAATTGTAAGAAACCTCTCACAAAATTAGCACAGGAGTTCAGAAATGCAAAGAATGAGGCTGTTTCACAAAGAACAATTACAGTGGCTCAAGGAAGCTGGCTTTTCATCAACAAGGTGTGCAGGGAAACCATTGCTAACCACAAAGAATGTTGAAGACAGACTCAAATTTTGGCACTTTGTGGTCACCACGATTCTCAGTGGTTTCAGCATGTTCTCTGGAGTGATGAGTCATGTTTTGAGGTGTGTACCGATGCTAACGAACACCGTCTTCATAGGTCAAGTGGGAAATTCAACCCAGAATGCCTGTCCACCACTGTGAAACATAGTGGAGGTGGGATAATGGTATGGGGAGTGTTTTCTGCATCTGGTATTGGTGAGCTGGTGCGATGTGAAAAGTTTAGTAATTCAAAGGAGTACCAAAAGATATTACAGAAAGGGTTGCTTCCAAACTTAAACAAGTTGTTTAGTGGAAATGACAGACAAGAGGCCATTTTCCAACAAGATAACGCACTAGCACACACAGAAAAAACAACTCATGTCAAACAAGTCACGGTTGGAATGGCATTCCCTGACAGTGATGTTTTAGCTTGGTCAGTCACCAGATCCCCATAGAGAATATATGGGCGCATATCAAGGCCAAATTTATTGGCAGAATATTCAGGAGCAACAACCAGCTGTGGGAAACAGACAAACATGAATGGAACAGTATTGATGCAGCACACTGCAAAAGGCTGTCAGATAGCTTGCCAAAAAGACTCAGTTTTCTTAAGGAAAACAAGGGAAAAGCCATTTCATGCTAAAATGTGCACTACACAATACATACAATATTGGGTTACATGGTTGCTTCCTGCTTACACTGTTGCATTTGTATTTGTTCAAATAAAAAAGTATGTATACATTTACATTTACAGCATTTGGCAGACGCCCTTATCCAGAGCGACTTACATAAGTGCTTTGAAGTCTCTATCAGT
>JAQQZU010024732.1:0-10734 GCA_030068025.1 Parauchenoglanis punctatus | reverse complement strand
AACAATGGAATAAAATAAAATATAATAAAAATACAAATGTACACTATACAATCTAAAATATAAAAATAGTATACCCACAAAATTGCACATGTTACATCAGAAAAAAATTGCCAGTATAAATGGACAGTAAATTTAAATTGACAGTAAAAAAGACAGTCATTAAGCACCTGGTGAAATTCTGCACTAGGTTTGGCCTGCCTAAATGTATACAATCTGATCGTGGCTCTAACTTTATGTCACGGCTGTTCTCTCCGGTGGTTAGAGAATTAAAAATCAAGCATCATGTCTTCAGTGCCTATCACCCTGAGTCTCAAGGTTCTCTTGAGTGTTTCCACCAGACATTTAAGAACATGCTTCACTCATATTGTATGGAAACTGGGAAGGATTGGGATGAGGGTGTTCCACTTTTATTGTTTGCAATTCATGATGCTGTGCAGGAGTCCCTTGGTTTTAGTCCCTCTGAACTTGTGTTTGGTCACAACTTACGAGGTCCATTAAAGGTCGTACAGGAACAATGGCTGTTAACACAAGCTCACTCAGAGAAGTCAATCTTGGCATATGTTTGTGCTTTGCATGAATGCTTAAGGTTAGCCATGGCTTGTAAAGCTTTACATTCTGTTCAGGGTGACATGAAGGAGCGGTATGACCATAAGGCCATTCCCCGTTCATTTTGTGCTGGAGATCAAGTTCTAGCATTATTGCCAGTGCGAGGATCCTCACTCCAAGCTAGATTTGTTGGACCATATGAAGTTAAACAGAAGCTTAGACACACCAATTATGTAATTAATTAGTTAAGTGAGCAGTCATGAAACAGGAAACAAAATTCTTGGTTAAACCTGGGTTAGCTGTCCCTAGTGTTATCCCCTGATGTTCGCTATGTACTTTAGTGCCCAAAGCTGATTCCTCTTTTCATTTCTGTACTGTTTACAGGAAGGTAAATGCTTTAACTAAGCCTGATTCATTTCCTCTGCCTAGATTGGAAGACTGTCAATTGTGTTGGTACAGAGATTTTTACAACTAAAATGGACCTTTTAAAAGGTTAGTGGCAGGTTCCTCTCACTCCACAGGCATCAGAAATCTCTGTTTTTGCTACTCCCGAAAACTTCCTCCAGTATACAGTCATGGCTTTTGGTCTCCGGAACGCACCTGCTACCTTTCAGAGGCTTATGAACCATGTACTTGGGGATGTTCCAAATTGTGCTACTTATCTTGCGGTTATGTCTGGTTTTGTGTGTGTGCCCTGTGTGTGTACAGGTTGGTCTGCTCCCGACTCCAGTCCGGGTTTCTGATGCTGCTCTTCACCAGCCGGGCGTGGCAGCCGTTTTTAGTTGGGTGTGGGTTTGCCTCAGTTTATGGCAAGGGAGTTAGGGCAGTACCCTGTCTTTTGTTTTCCGTTTCTTTTCAGAGGGAAGTTAACTGTGTTATACCCCAGTGGCTTCTGTTTATATTGGCTTGGGTCTGCCCTGAAGTTAAGCCCAGTGTGTCTCCAGCAACTGCCTACAATTCCTGTCTAGGTAATGGTTTATGTTATTATAATCTGGAAGAAAGAGACTCCCTGTGTATGCATGTTTATTTGGCTCACTCCACCTCACACTTGTGTATCCCCCATCTCTTCATCCCCCGCGGAGGTGTCCTTACCCTTATCATGCTGTACGGCTCAACCCTTGACTGAGTCATAACAATACCCACTGGGTAATGTACACTATGACTATCCTATATGTGACCCATCACATCAAATCATTATTAAGTCACATTTTGGGTGATTTGATTCATATTTTCATATTCTTAGTTCAATAAGCTCCATTTTGGTACCAAGTTTATTACTGCATGGCCATATGTCATCACCATGGCAACAGTACGAGTTTGTTTACAAGGAGGGCCTCGAAAAAGTCTGTCAGAATCTTTATTTTTTAAATGATCGTTCTATGATGTAATAAGAAAGAGGGAATCCTCAGCCTCTTTTTGACACCAGGATTTCCCTGCTACCCCTAAAAATAATTTTGCCAGCAGTGTAATTATAAAGAGAAAAAAAATGCGTTTTTCAGTCAAAATGGGAGTAGCCAACTTGGATAGTGTTCATTAAAGTCATTTAAAACATTTAAATTTTCTCAATACTGTTGTGGATCAGGAAGATAAGCTTTATAACCAATTTTTGAAGATGTGAAAGATTCACATACAGCACCTTATTGGCTATAGCGCAAAACTAACCTGTGTGACATAATACCTGACATGTTATGACCGGTCACATATACTGGCTGTGATACACTACAGGGAGTGCTTTTGTAGGCTACCACTCCAGCAAGTCTGTGCTGTTGCTGCCTGGGTTTCACCGCACTCTTTCTCTCAGTTTTACAGTAGTGTCCATCCCAGTACTTAGATGAGTCTTGTACCTCATAATGTTGTTGGCAGACATAATCCAAGTTTTCTACACCTCCAGTTCAGCAAGAATGTTCTAGGGAATGATGCAGTGAATATGTAAAGTTTATACACCCCTCTTAAAATGGTGGATTTATGTGAAAATAATTAAACCAAGATAAATTGTTAGCTCTTTTTCCACATTTAACATGATATTGTGACAAAAAAAGTGAATCAGGATTTTAACCCTAGGTGGGTGTGGCCTAAATGCAGAGGGGAGAAATGTCAAACGGTCATAAATAAACACTGAAAATACATCATACATGTTCATTATCTTCATATCTGAGTGCTGGCTCATTCCCACATTAGAATTGTTTTCCACAAAAATATTAATCTGACTTGGTTTCAAGTGCCACAACTTTCTGGCAAGTTCTCTATTTGTATCTCTCCTTATATCCATTGAGAGCACATACAATGTATGTGTATTCAGTTAGATCAATACCAGATTACATTAATGCTGTGGATCACTACTTACGTCCAAGTTGTAAATGACCAATACCATGCTATTACTGTATTTATTAAAATTAGCCAATGCATTGCATTGGAGCTTATTAATGTCCTATACAAGAAATTAAAACAAATTTACATAGCTGACATTTTATCACAAGCACTAAAATTATTCACCCAACAACACACAAATCTTTAAGGTGATGTCTGCAGCATGTACTATAGAAAATAACTCAGACAACACGCAGCATAAAATCCTAACTGTGAATTCTCATTAACATTATTCTTTTGGGATGGCCAACCTAGCTGCAATCCCACTTGCAAATAAATCATTCCATTAATCCAGGTGTATAATTAAGATTTTACTAGAAGGCCACAAAATAATAATTTCAGAATTCCTGCAGTTATCTACATAAAATCAAAATGATTAATTGCATATAGATGTTTGCACTCTAACTTGTTTTAAGAAACACCACATTTCCAAATCCCTATTTCTGCAGAAAAGTTCCTGCAAATCATGTCATTAGTAGAACTCTATGTATTTGCACATGAATTATTTAAATAATCTCTCTTATGATTTATGATTTATTCAAATATCTCTCTTAATAATCTATACTCATCAAACACTTTTTTAGGAATCCCTGCATATGTACTCATTCATGCAATTATCTAATCAGCCAATTATGTGGCAGCAGTGCAATGCCTAAAATCATGCAAATATGGGCCAGCAACTTTGGGTAATGTTCACATCAGAATCTCAGTGATTTTGACCGTGGCATGATTGTTGGTGCCACATGGGCTGGTTTGAGTATTTCTATAACTGCTGATCTCCTGGCGTTTTCACAAACAGTCTCTCGAGTTTACTCAGAATGGTGTAATAAAAATTAAAATATCCTGTGGGCATCAGTTCCATTCTGCCTATGGAAATACCTTGTTGATGAAAGAACAGAAAGCCTAGGCTACAGTAGGCACAAACTCACCAAAACTGCACAGCTAAACACTGGGAAGATGTAGCTTTATCTGATGAATCTCCATTTCTGCTGAGGCACACAGATGGTAGAATCAGAATTTGGTGCCAACAGCATGTATTCATGGACTCAACCTTTTCTCAACAGTCCAGGCTGGTGGAGGTGGTTTAATGGTGTGGGGAATGTTTTCTTGGCACACTTTGGGCCTGTTAATACCAATGAATCGTTGTTTGAATGTCACAGCCTTGAGTATTGTTGCTGACCATGTGCATTCCTTCATGGCCATAATTTACCATCCTCTAATGGTCACTTCCAGCATTATAATCTGCCATGTCATGGTTTCATGGCAATGAGTTCAGTGTCCTTCCCAGTCACTGGATCTGAATCTGAATGGGAGGTGGTAGAACTGGGTATTTACAGCATGAACGTGCTCCTGAAAAATCAGCAGGAATGATGCACTAAGGAATGTTTACAATATTTTTTTAAATCTATGCCACAAATAATTAAGAATGTTTTCAGACTAAAAAACTAACACTTTTTTCAGAGCAAACCCAGTATGGTTTAGAGCTGCACATGTTCCCAGAGCCAGAGATTCACCTCCAGGCAGCAATGTCCTGGTGACAGAAATAAAATTTAGTATGAGCCAAGAGATAAGTAGCAGCATGCAAAAGATTTGCATGACTACCAGGTACAGTAGGTGTGTCATCCTAGGTCTGTATTGTAGGTCATGAAAATAATAGTTTAAAATTGTGCATTCATTTCTGGCAGTACGTTTTCAGTCAGCATGCAAGGAGCAACTGTAGAACTCTAAGGCTACATTCACACTGCAGACAAAAGTGGCCCAAAAGATTTTTTTGTTCATATGTGATTCAGATTGGTTTCCCTTTTCATAACAGTGTGAACACCACACATAACATGTAATTTGATCTTTTCAATTCTAATTGTGGCCACTTTCTTATGTGGTCCTAAATCAGGAAGAAGGGATCTGTTCATGATTGTGTGTCATGGATTGGGCATGCATGGCTGCTTCTGGAACAGGCTCAATCATTTTTATTAATGAGGTAGTAGCAGAATGAATGCAGAAGTCTACAGAAACATATTGTCTGCCAATTTATGGAGAAATACATCCAAACTAATCGGGAGGAACTTTATCATGCAGCAAGACAATGATCCAAAACACACTGCCACCTCAACAAAGGACTCCATCAGAGTAAAAAATGGAAGGATCTTAACCCAACTGAACATGCATTTCACCTCCTGAAGAGAAGACTGGGGAGAAAGCCCACAAAACAGACAAAAACTAAATAACAGTGTTAAAAGCTTGGAAAGGCATACCTAATGAAGAAACTAATTTGGTGCAAACTAAGGCCCTGTTTACACTTGGTTATAGGTCGCAAATGGACTGCCAAGACACATCGCCGTTTACATCTCCAAGGTTTCCAGCTGACCACTTTTGTTCAGATTTCGGTGCCTACATCACTTCCTAGAAGGTCAAAGGTCCCGGTGCAAAATTATATTAATATGTAAAACCTGCAAAATACCTTCATTATTTTCTTGGATTCCAACCACATACATCAGTGATCCTCTCCATTTTTTTCTAGTGTGTCGCGCTGTTACCAAAACAACCAGCATTAATGACATATTTTCCTGTTACGTACGTGTTGCAGGCGCATCGTGACACATTAGCATTTATGCTACGGAAGGTATGTGGTTAAATGCGTCCCAGACCACCTCGGCAAGTGGTTTGAGCGAATACGTCTTGAATGCAACTTGGAGGTTGTTTCACTTGCATTTAACGCTGTCCAGTTGTGATCAGTTCGCCCAAGACACATTTTAATATCAAGTGTAAACGGGGTCTATGAGTCCTTGGCTTGATGCAGTTATTGTGGGCAAGGGATATGAAATCAAATGTTAAGTTGTTTTTTTTTATTTAGTTGAAAACATTATGTTCCATACTTTAGCTCTCTTGGAAAACTGTGTGGTGCATACAAAATGTTGTGTTATGTTCTGTGTTGTTTAACATGTCTAGATGTAAATACCATGGAATAAAAGATGAAACTGTGATCTCTTATGTTCATCTTTTGATCTCACTCACAAATGTTTTCAATGCACAGCAAAAACAAATGAATTGACCTTGCTGTTCCAATACTTTTGGAGGGGGCTTGATGTTTCTGCAAGATTTAATATTTTAATTTTAAATGTATTCATAATGAATTTCTGTAGATTCTTTATAGCCTTATATTTCTGTCACTAATAATTATTTGTTCAGAATTCTTTCATCATTATACCATTATACCCAGCTGAGTGCCGCAAATATTTACGTTGATGTTTACAATATAACCTTATGTCCCTGAAAAACTGGAATATATAATCTTTTAATCCTGAATACTTTATAATCTCTCAGGTATTATCTGACATTTTGTAAATGAGAGTTACTGAAATGCTAGCCCTTAAAATAGTATGAATTTTAAGCTCTCGGGTAAGTTAACGGCTGTGGGAGCTCAGTTATTAGGTTCAGAGGTAGTGAGCAGAATATTTTCAGTTTAAACCCTCAGGGTTGACAGAAGTGCTGCTGTTGAGCCCTTGAGCAAAAACTTTAAAAATTCAGTGCTTGGATTTTTGCTGTGAGCTCCTTTGTAAAAAAAAAAAAAAAAAAAAAACATCTTCCAACTGCAAATGTAAGTAATAAACAAAATGTTATGGAAATTAGGTTCTCAGATAATATTGCTGACTGTAATAGACATAATTACAAGTCAATTATATCTAGTTTTACATAATCTGTTATGAGTTACTGTACGTTATGTGCTTTGCCTTAAGGTATGGCACCACTGTATAAAAATTTAATATTTTTACCTCACACTCTACCTATTGTACTCTGTGTTAGTATGAATCGTAAACACTTTGAAAGATGCCTTTACTCTGCAGAGATGCTGGAGTTCTGTGTAATTTATTTATTTATTTTTAATTTTTAGAAAAACCTAATCAGATACCTTAGGGCTGAACTCTTGTGGTAAGGCTCTGTGAACTTCCCACCAACTAGAAGTAGTCTTCTATATAGACTGATAAACTATGCATAGTAAATAACTCTGTGTAATACCATATTGTGTCATATATTGATGTCATTTTCAGTAGAACCATCTCAAAGTATTCTCATTGACTGATAAATTATTGAGACTTTGGCGATACTAAAATTTAGAATGATTCTAAGAAAATGATCCAGTATACATTTACATTTACATTTATGTCATTTGGCAGATGCCTTTATCCAGAGCGACAGTATAGTCATTGGAGGTGCCAGTAGGTGTGTCCTGCTTAAAGCACATCCTCATAAAAGCACACACAGCATTTAGTAGAGCCAAGGAGGGTTTAGTGTCAATTTCAGTCTGCATCATACAAAAGAAAATCCTAGCACTATGTTTGCTCTAAGGAACACCTTTCTATACAATCTTAAAACTATTCAGTGTAAACAGACAAGGAATTTTGGGTAAGTGTTCATAAAACTGTCAAGACTTTTTTCATTTATCTCCAAGATGGTAAAGAACTGATAGACCCTTTTGTGTTGTTGCATCTGTTTTGTAGGCTCTGCTCAATCAAGGGGAATAGACAACTTTATTAACATCATATAGTAAGCTGTAATTAACACCATTTTTTTTTATGACACTAGGGTGGGGAGGACATGTTTAGGATCTGTGAACCTGAAGGGACGCAGTTTTCTGACACTGAAAGATTTCAACCCAGATGAGATCAAGCACATCCTATGGGTGTCTGCTGACCTGAAGCATCGAATCAAGCATGAAGGACAGGTGCCATAACTTAATTTAATTTAATATATAACTGCTAAATAATTCCAGATACCACCAAGACTCTATGGCAGCAATTTTGTTACATTGGTGGAAATCACAATCCAGCATTTTCTAAATTCTAATAGTGATTACGTTTTTTTTTTTTACAATCGTTTTCACACTTGTCTCAATACCCTGTCTACTTTTTCAAAACATTTAACACTTTCACCATATCAGTAGACTGTGAACTAAACTGTGAATGATTTTGCATTGCTTTGATATAAAATGCATTCAATGACCAGTTCTTCCAAAATTCATGAATACCTCTTTCAATGTTCACCAGCAACAAAATTCTGCAAAACTACAGCAAATTTTTAGACATTTAAATACTCTGTTCAAAACAGTTAATGTTGAACAAAATTTAGATTACTGTAAATGGACATATGCTGCATTTTAACAGAAAGTTTATTTAGTTTTTTTGTTTGCAGCCTTGTTACCATACAAATCTGGTCATATGTGCATTGAAATGCACATGTAGGCAAAATAAAGATGTAGCTGTGGTTGAAGAAATTCCACTGTTACTGCTGTATATGTAAGTCATGGACTATCAGTGAGAGAAAATGACCCAAGAATGCAACTATAGTAAATTTACCACACTCAGTAGTCAGAGCAACAGTATTGTGACAGGCAAAACAACAGATCCAAAAGTTTGTTAGTCGTGTCCTGATAGCTGCTTGGCTTCATATATTTATGGGCCGTTGGGAATTATAGGGGGGGGATAAGATATGCTAAAGATTTTGTATACTGTACTGGAAATAAAGCACACTTTTTGTTATACTATAGTATACCACAGAAAATTTTGTTGACATGAAACATATAACAGAATTTCAGATGTCTGGCATTACAATATGTAGTTTACTGTAAGAGGCGTAACTTTTTTCTTTTATTTTCAATGCAACACTAAACTATGCTAAATAATAATGAAATAATAAATGTGTGTATGTATATATATAAAATGAAATAATAGGTCCTGGGTTTGATCCACGGGTCACCCAGTGTGCCTTTCTGTGCGGAGTTTGCATGTTCTCCCCGTGCATGCGTGGGTTTCCTCCCACTGTCCAAAGACATGCAAATTAGGTCAACTGGCTACTCTAAATTGCCCATAGGTGTGAATACGAGCATGTGTGGTTGTTTGTGTTGGCCCTGTGGTGGACTGGCGACATGCCCAGGGTGTACCCCGCCTATTGCCTGAAGATGCTGGGATTGGCTCCAGCTTCCCCGTGACCCGGATGGATAAAGCGGTATAGATAATGGATGGATGGATGGATGAAATAATATAATGATATGATGATATGTATTTTGCAATACTTCAAGCTGTGTTTTTTAGTTCATTTAGTTAATACTGAGTGACAAAAGTAGTCTTATGGGAGAAAGCATAAGGTATAGTTATGACAGTGTAGAGTCATTTTTGGGTGAAGTATGAAGTGCTTTGGTGGGTAGCATGGTAATGCAATTGTTGGCACTGTTGCCTCACAGCAAGAAAGTCATGTTTTCAATCCCAGGTCGACACCGGGTGCCTTCAATGTGGATTTTGCAATTTCTCCAATTTCCTGTGTGGGTTTCCTCTGGGCACTCTGGTTTCCTCCCACAGTCCAAAGAAATACTCATTAGGTCAGTTGGCTATTCTAAATTGGCCATAGGTGTTAATGGTTTTGGAACCACTGGAGTGTGCAAAGGTGTGGCCTTAGTGCCAGTCGAAAGCCTGGAAGGGCATTCAGCAGAAAAAACCTGTGCCAAATCGAGCATGTGGGCAGTGGATGATCCGCTGGTGACCCCTAGTGGAAGAAGCCAAAAGATGAAGAAGAGGTGGTTGGTTTGGTGGTTGAACTGGATTTAACTTAGGTGCTCAGGTGTGTGAGTGTAAAGCATACTGTATAAGAGATAAGTGTGAAAATGAGTGCAAAAACTGTAATAACTCAAAAACAAGTAGATGAGAGCTTCTATGTGTTTAATGAGTGGACATTTCAGAAATTAAAAAGGTCCTTGGCTCCAATAAATGATAGGCAAATGTTATTTTGCACATTTAAATACTGCACTTAACCTTTGAATGGTTGGATTATGTTCCTACAATAAATCAAGGGGTTTATATCTTTTATTCTACCATTAAAAGGGTCTGCAAAAGTTTGACAAATGCTGATTAAGTCCATGTGGATAATCTACACATCGAATCTGAGATAAATGAGCATCCCACATTGAAAACAATGCTAGATCTGTTTTGTACTAATAGTTATTCTAATAGGTTCTCTTCATGTTTTCAGATTCCCCCTCTTCTTCAAGGCAAATCTATGGCTATGATATTTGAGAAAAGAAGCACTAGAACCCACGTATCTACAGAAACAGGTGCAGAAGAGAGAGGATGTGTGTGTGTGTGCGTGTGTGTGTGCGCGTGCGTGCGTGCGTGTGTGTGTGTGAGTAGTGTTTAGAGTTTATGTTTAGATTTAGCTAAACCTGCCTGAACTCAAACATGAGTGAGGATGATATGACCTGGATCAGACATGAGAGCATAGGGCTCTGGTTTGCAATGGTGTCTGGTTGCGCAAAGTTGTCATCTTGTAGTACTCTGTCTTTATCGGTTGTGATATAGAAAGAAGGATTTATATATGGATTTATAGGGTCTTTTGTACCATGTATTATGAAATAATCTTATTGACATTTTTCTCTGTATACATGTTCTTTCTGTTTGTGTGCATGTGTGTATGTGTTCAGGGTTCGTGCTTTTGGGTGGTCATCCATGTTTTCTCACCTCTAATGATATTCACATGGGTGTAAATGAGAGCACAAAAGACACAGCCAGGTTTGAACACAAATGTATCCACATTTATGGTTTATTGGTGACGTCCGCATGCAAGTACCAAAGCAAAAAATAAGACATTTAAGGAACAAATATGATCTTGTCCTTAGTTCATCTTTATACAAATCAATTGTGTGTGTGTCTGTGTGTGTTGCAGAGTGCTCTCAAGCTTGACTGATGTTGCATTAGCCCGGGTGTACAGTCACTCTACTTTGGAGCAGTTGGATAAGGAAGCCTCTATACCAATCATCAATGGCCTCTCTGATCTTTA
>JAQQZU010024731.1:0-10736 GCA_030068025.1 Parauchenoglanis punctatus | reverse complement strand
ATATTTTGTATACCACTACTGCTTGTGAAGCTTGCACACAAGAATTTCACTCATATGTACTGTACTATGTATCAGTACCATGATGTGACAAAGTGATTTGATTTGACTTCTATTTATGTTGTGATGTCTGAATAAATTTAGTAAATATTTATACAAATTTTTCTTTTCCTGAGGTGTGTATAAATTTTTTTGGCTGACTCTGTATATATGTGGAAAAATAGTGGAAAGCTATGGTTCTGTTAGTCCAATGTTCCACTTACTCAGGCCAAAGGTATGAAGGTTTAGGCCTTAGGGAGTTAATGTAGGAAGATTAAAAGTTAGGCTTAGATACAGCTATGTCCTCTGCTGGCATGGCTGTACATTGTTTGTGACATTATGTAGTGTATAACTTTGTTAATTTAATATGTTTCTTTACATGCCAAAGCCCTCAAGAAGAAATTTGTGTGTTAGCACACTAATCTGCCATGCTAAGGAATAGGAATATTGAAAAGTAGGGAGTGTTGAGGAAGTAAACTAGTCCTGTGTCCAAGAGAATGCTTAGAGCCTCCTTAGTGCATCATGTTGACAAAACTGAGGCATTTCCTTACCTTAGCAATTCACTGTCTGAATGACACATTGTATTCTTTTGTTTTGTTGTCTTTGGCAAACTTTCAGTTTCTTGAAATCCTAGGCCCTGTTTACACTTGGTTTTAAAATGCATCTTGAGCAATCAGGCCACAAGGGCTATGTTCACACTACAAGCCTCGTTGCACAATTCCGATTTTTTGATCAGATCGCATCACGATAGACTGTGATGGCTCACATTCATAATTAAAAGTGACCTGCATCTAACTTTAATGAGAATGCACTGGTCCTCCAAAATGGCACGCATGCGCACAGTGATTTTGCACAAATACCGCATCACCAACAAAAATATATTTGTGAGACGACTCTTGGTATTAAAACCAATTAAATGGATGCAATAGTTGCTAATGTATGCATAGCATTTTGCTCTGGAAGATGGTAAAGAGTTCATCAGCTCTGCCAGTGTTCTAATGATCTGTGCTTGCTTGGCAAAAAATGCTACCGTAGCATGAATAAATGCTTCCGATAGCAGAGAACAAACTCAATTTTACCCGCAGCCCTTAACCAGAGCCTAACCTCAACCCTAACATTTAAAGTACCCTAAAACATTAACTTTAAACCTAACATGCAACTGCTAAGTAGCATATCTTGAGAGGTAGCACAAATTGCCAGAACACCATGCTGGCTGGTTACGACGTGCTCAGTGCATGCATATAGACAAAAAGCCACATGAATTCCGATCTGAGTGTTCCCATTGTTGCATAGCTGCAAATCAGCTAGGACCACAAATGAAGGTGACTCAAATCTGATTGGAAAAAAATCAGATTTCCGTGTCCACACAGTCCTGATAAGCTCAGATCTGTCACATTAAGGCAAAAAAATCAGATTTGAGTCACTTCAGCATGGCGGTGTGAACGTAGCCAAGGAGACAGCCGATACACATCGCCATTTACACCTTTGTCTATCATGTGTCTACAAGGTGTGCAGCTGACCACTTTTGTTCAATTTTCATTACTGCCTACGTCACTTCCTCTAGAAGGTCAAAGGTCCCTGTGCACTGTTAAGTTAAAACATTAAACCTGCAACATACCTTCATTATTTTCCTTCCCTCCAACCATGTACATCGGTGCTCCTCTCCGATTTGTTCCAATATATCACGCTGTTACAAAAACGACCACCTCGTCCATCATTAATGACGTATTTTTCTATTACATCCGTGTCTGGGGTGCATCGAGACGCATTAGCAATTACACTAAGGATGGTATGTGTTCAACTGCGTACCAGACCACCTTGGCAAGTGATTTGATTGAATGCGTCTTGGAGGTCGTTTACACTTGTATTAGTGCTGTCCAGTTGTGATCAGATTGCTCAAGATGCATTTTAATACCAACTGTAAACAGGGTCATATATCTCTATGGCCCCGTTTACACTTGGTATTAAAATGCGTCTTGCATGTTTGTGCGAGAGAGACTAATGTGTGTATGAAATGTGAAAAAGTAGACACCAGATCTAAAATAATTTGTTTCTCTGTTGTAAAAATGTAGGCCTATTTCTCTTTTATAGCTTGCATTAAACAGGCAGAACAAAAATGAGAGTAGCGTGGGCTGCCATTCACGCAGTTGTCATGGCAACGACAAATACAGCGTGGCACGCACACAGGCTGTAAGAAATGTTAGCAAGCGAACCGATCACAGCTGCTGCAGTCTGGTAGTTACATTTGTGAAGAGGCGCATGTCAGGCTACAGGGTAGGGCAGGGCGTAGGTTTGACGCAGAAGTATAAATTGGCATTTAATACAAGCGTTCATTCTGAATAGTAAACCTCCTCTACATAACATTAGCTAGGCGTCTGCCAAATGCTGTAAATGTAAATGTATATGTAGTTAGTCTGTAGGTTGCAGCATATCAATAATTCAGTTGTAATATATTTACAAGTACATATAGTACTTATGTTGAGACAGAGACTAGACAACAGGGTGAAATTCAGAGGTGTGCAGACTTGAGTAGGTGAAGTTAAATATGCACTGCAGGCTGGAACAGGGGCCATGCCCACGGGAACCAGAGATGGAGGTGATAGAAATAATTAATAACTAATTAAAAAAAACAAAAAAAAACAGATTAGTCGACTACCAAAATAATTGTTAATTACAACCCTATTTCTTTTCTTTTCTTTTCTTTTCTTTTTTTTAATTAATAGACCATTATCATGGTCAAGAATTCTTACAAAACTGAAACTGGCACTGTAAATAAATAAATAAAATTATAGTCTGATAGTTTATAGCTGGACTCTGTCAGTGATTCCCAATACTATTGCCTATTTCTTAGTTTTTACTCTATCCATCCATGATTATGATTTATTTATGATATATAATTGTAAATGTGTACATAGAGGAAGGGAAAGGTGAGCACTTCAGGGCCTCAACAAGACTGTGAAATTCAGATTGAAGTGGTTACAGCAAGAGGCCCATCATAAGATGTTTGTGTGTAATTTCGATTGCATGCCACAAAAGAATACCAAGACATAACAGGCTGTTAGGCTTAGCTTTAGGTGGGTTGGCAAGCTGAGCAATTCTGCATACAAGCCCATTTCAAACAGGAAGAATTTGAAACGTTAGGTATCATAACGTTTTGTTTAAAGTTCTGTTTACATGGCTTGTGCTTTCAGCCCAGAAATCACATAAATAGCATAGTTTGTAGCTAATTTTTTTTCCCAGTTATAGAATGTTAGGAATATTAGCCTCAAAATAATCTGAAAAGTACACATAAATTCTTGAAAAGTCCAAGAACTGTAGTAGTGTTTTGTAGCAAAATAAACATATACGAATTGTTATTTATTTTCATATCAGTTGTTAACAGTCAGTTGGTAAGCATGGTTACATAACCAGCATAAATAAGGCACTATTAAGGCACTCTACTTAACACAAGCGTATAATATGATAGCCACATTATCTTCAATGGTATTGATATTCCTTATGCACTGGGCAAAAACACAGCATATGGAATTAAACACACATTTACACACTTTAACAAAAAACAGTCTTTCATTAAATAAGGACTCTTCTATTAATATACTTATTTTCATGAGACGAAGAGATGGACCAATAGTATTATCTAGGAATTGGCCTGAATGAAGTCACTTAGTTGATAAGTGAGGTTTTTAGAGATTTTTTAAAATTATTTTTTAGTTTGTGTTAACAATATTCTGATTAATACACACAAATTATAATTCCTATTAATGTCAATATTTGTATGTATTATATCATTATGTTCATATATATTATGCTTTTGTGTCCCTGCTACTCAATTCAATTCAATATATCACATAGTGGTTTTAACAGTGGTCATTGTCACAAAGCTAGAAGTGAGAAAAAGAGAAAAAGTGTAGTGTAGTGTACCACTTTTCCAGTGGTAGCTCTGGTGCAATTTTAGGAGCACCAGCAAAATTTTAATCGCACCACTCGACATGCAATGCAACACTGCACGTTTTCATGTTACATGTAGCCTTTAGCCTCCACCATCTTGAGCAGACTTTTTTTTGTTACTTGTGACTCTCTAGAGAACACTACATACCAAACATTTCACATTCTGAACTGATTGGTTTCCTTCTTTGCTTCTCAGTTTCAATTGCCCCAGCGAATTCGCTCTTATTAGTCTAGTTGGTGAAAACAACCTGGTAGAGACATCGACTGTATTAGTTATTTATACAAAATTCTAAATAGGGGTTGAAATGAATTGAAATGAAAAAATAATGATGTTCTTATTTTTCTTACAGGGATGGCAGTTTTGCATTTAATATGTTAGCATTCTGCTATCAACTTTATAAACATCCAGGTAATAAACTTGTAAATAATTATAAATTAATTTGAGCTATTATAGGATTAATGAAAATTAGTTGGAACCAATAAACTGCAATTGGCAGATTTAGATTTATTTAGCAAGCAAAAGATTGTTCATGTTAGCTAACTAGCCTATTATTAGTGGTAATGAGCTTGTCTTGCTGTTAAGGCCACACTGTAGTCACTCCTGTTCATAAGCGCTGTCTAACGTTTGTCTTTGTTTTCACTTCAGCAGTCCTGCCCAGTCACTTGCCTTTTGTCGCTATAATCATGAAGAATGAACAGCATCAAGCCTCCTGCTTGTCTCTCTCATGTCACCCCTATGTAAAACTGTAGGGGAAACATGATACTTTTCATGTGTCCACTTCTAACAGCTGTTTGTTTTCATAGAGTTGCCTTGCAATGCCATCGCTTCTGCTTCCGGTCACTTCCAGTTATTTACTCCATTCTACATGAAAGAGAGCGAACCAAAATTCACTACAGTGGAAACATATCATTAAGTCTCCACTCCAGTCACTCTCTTGCTCGCACACACACAAACCAATTCTCGTGCCCCCTGGTGTTTCATGTGATATATGATGATGATTTAAAACAATATAAAAAAATGGAGGGAAAATGGGACATATTTGCAAGTCAGACTGGAGCACCTGGTTATAAAATTTAGTTGCACTGTCTCTAAAGATGGTTGCAGTTTGGAACCCTGGGTGAGAACAAATTATTAGGTATGCGCTTGTCTTTTAGTGGTTTAAGAAAGTGTACCAGGTACAGGGACTTCAGC
The DNA here is from genome assembly GCA_030068025.1 of Parauchenoglanis punctatus. Classification (NCBI taxonomy): domain Eukaryota; kingdom Metazoa; phylum Chordata; class Actinopteri; order Siluriformes; family Auchenoglanididae; genus Parauchenoglanis; species Parauchenoglanis punctatus. The sequence continues at coordinate 5,560 of JAQQZU010024731.1, read as the reverse complement.
AGGATTAGCTTTGGCAGCAGAACTTAAATTTAGAGCCAGAAAGTAACTTGACTAAACATTCAGTGTAGACTTAAAGATTGAAACTGTCTGAGTCTCTAAAACTTATAGGAAGGCTGTTCAAAAACTGTGGGTCTTTGTAAGAAAAATCTCTAACCCTGGCTAACTTCATTAATCTAGGTACTATTAAAGAGCTTGCATCTTTTGAATGAAACAGGTATGGTGGATCAGAAAAGATTAAAGGCCAGATTTACTAAGCAGGACAAATTAACCTGAGGTTTCAATCAAAAGAAAATGCTGATGGGAGTGGCTAGGTCTGTGGGTGATCTACTAACAACGTGCAAATTAATGAATACCGTCACGTTTGCGGGGTGTGGCTGGATACATGCGCAGGTGAGGAGACAGCCTTGTAAAACTCATTGAGTTTATTATATACACACGAGGCAGAGGTACAGAAACGGCGAGCAGAAGAGTAATCCAAAAACATGCACAGGGTCAGTCGATCAGCAAACAGTACATCAAAGATAGTCAAAACAACAGGCAGTCCAAAACACTAGAAACACAAACATGGGTATGTCACGGCTTGGCAGTAGCGTCGCGGGGCTAAGCTAATGCTTCGCAAACACGAAGCGCAAAAGCAGTCCTTTTAAACACAGCTGATTGTCTTTGAATCAGATGCATCTGCATCCCATACCGGGTCATGTGATCTGGCTGGGAGTGTGTGTTTGTGGGGGCTGTAGTCCTCCATCGCGCACACCAAAATGCAGAAGTGCACGCTTCCGCGCTGCATTTGATGGAGAGATCAGAAGCACTATGCGAGTGGCCGAGTCCATCAGGCGCACTCGCATGTGCCATGAGAAGCAGGTCTTGACAAATACAGACACAGTCAGTTTATTTTGATAATGACCAATCTACCAAGAGCAGCACAAATTAGAGTAGGGTCACAAACGGGTACAGACTGACACACTTAGTCAATCGATGAAAATTTTGGCAATCAACATGTTCTTATGACCTCTTCCTCTGGCATTCCAAATAAATTAACACAATTTAATAACGCTATGGCTTTATTTTTGTGCCTCATTCTGAGCACACAATTGGACTTTCAGAAGTACATTAATATTTTCTCTTCAAAATATAATTTATCTGAGCAAACAAAAATATATTCTGTGCATGCTCAAACTCTACCTGTGCACTGGCAGACACCTGCGCACTCACTCACAGTTGTCTCTCACTCTCTCAACATCTCTGGCAGCCAGGCAACTATCACTACCTATCACAGCAATATCAAACACAAAATTAATATCATGTTTTTTCTCAGTGTTAAATAATGGCACAATTAGCAGTAAATTGAGTATCGCAAACCTTACCACAAAATGTTGCGGGATTCATTGAAATACTCGCCTTTCCCTTATTTTGAGGTCTGAAAGGGAAACTCCTACAAATATGTATGTAATGTGGACAACTGCAAAAATAACTTGTCCATGCATGTCCATTGCAAAATTTTCATTGTGCATCTTTGGTAAATCCTGACAGTATATTTCATGCCGAAGAAGGGTTTGCACTGGTGCAAATCATTAATAAATCTAGTCCTAAATGTTCACTCAGGTACTACAGAGAATTCAGTGAATTCACTGCATTCAGTGATTTTTTTTTTGTTAACTTGTAGTATTTTTAAAATTATTAGTAATATTTTGTAATCATATCTATGCATCTACACCTGTCAGTGAGCCGACACAGTTTTCTGAAGATGAAGGTGGAAGATTCTTGTAAACTATACAAAACAAGCTTGTACAGTTATACAACCCGAATTCCAGAAAAGTTGGGACGTTTTTTAACGTTTCACGTTTTTTTTGGCTCATGTGATTTGAAAGTTTTTTAGTTTTCATTTTATTCAACTTGTTCAGAATGTCCCAACTTTTCTGGAATTCGGCTTGTATATACTTGCCAGCCATTATAATAGGAACACCTTTACATCTGCTATTTAATGCACTATCCAGTTGAATATTGGAAAAACCAACACCTGATCTTCTTCTAGTCTTTTCCTGTACAGTTTCTGTAAGCCCGTGCCCAGTGCAGCTTCAGATTACTGTTTTTGGTTAACAGGAATGGAACCTAATGTGGTCTTCTGCTATTGTAGTCCATCTACCTCAAATTCTATAAACTCTAGAGACTATTAGGTATGAAAATCATAGGAGGTCATCAGTTTCTGAAATACTCAAACCAGCTCATCTGGCAGCAATAACCATTCCATGGTTGAAGTAACTGAGATCACATTCACCTCCATTTGGATGTTTGATGTGAATATTAACTGATATTCTTGACCTGTATCAAATCTCCAGGATTTTACGAGGTTCAGTGTTCCCACATGATTGGCTGACTGAATAATGGCATGCATGAGTGCGTGTTCTTTTAATATGATTGAGAGAATACACCACTGAAACCATTCACCTATTGAAGGATTGATGTCAGATCTAGGCAAGCTAAAAACTTAATGCGTGCAGACATGGACTCAAATCCTACAGCTAGACGATCCTTGTGTTGGCAGCAAACATTATCACAAAAGTATGTAGGCCTAGGAAAATTATCATTTACATCTGTGCTCTTTACATTAATTTGATTATGACAGTCATTCCAGCTCAAAAAACTAATTATACAGGAATTACAGGACGTTTAGGAATTTCTTTAACTGACTTTAAGTAGTCTTAATCAACCAGTTATTCAGAAAACCCAATGTATAATCTATATACTTTTTCCTATTATCTTTCAGTCAAAATGGCGATAAGCATATGCCCCCATTAATTTGTTCAACAATTTTCATTAATTTTTCTAATCTTTCCTCTCATTGTGGTCTTTCTGTGCACTGATCTTTTAATTTACTCTACATTACGCTCCCTACATATTGTAAGGCAGACAAAACAGAATATCTCATTTCCTCTCTTCAAGTTCACAGTCAATTTTCTTGGATGTTTGAGCCAGATTATGTTTGTCACCTATATATACACTTATAAAATTCTGAGACCAAAACATGAGACTGTTAGATATGAATGGTAATTGCATGTTGCTTTAATGGAGAGTGAAATGCTTTGCTTGTTTATTTTTCAAGGGTGTTCATGAATCTAAAGGGCATTCTATTTTGGATCTGTTGCTTTCTGTGGTTAAAGCAAATGATACATGAGCAGCAGTTCACCTTTCTGGTGTTCATAGATATCCAAGGCAGAAGCCATCTGTCCTGCACTGTGGAAAGAAGGTACCAAGTGTGTATTAGTCTCATTTACTTTACCCAACAGAGAGAAAACACCTTAGAGAGCAGGCTTTGGGAATTGGATCATCATGCCATAAAAATGGCAGGAGGCAACATTTGGCATCTTTGGCTATACAAACTGCTCAAGCATGCCAGGCAGTTTGGCAAAGCATTTATTTGTTTTTAGTTGTTTTTGTACATTTTGCACAGAAGGTTCATTTTTGGATAGAAAATTATAACCTTTAAAATTGCTTATAACCTTTATTCTGCTTAAGGTTTTCTGTTTTAAGAAAGAGCAATAGAAAGACTGTCTAATACCCAGAGTTGGGCTTGCATCAACCAGATTCAGTTTTTATGCTGTATGAATACATGGTATAGAATTCCAAATTCCTCATAAAGAAAATTGACAATGAAATGAGGACATAACATCCTTATTACATACTTTGCCTTTAAATGGCACAATATAATAGAACAACATACATTGTAGAACAGTTTCACTTATTATGATTAATTTTCACAGATGAATGATGTACCAATAAAGTGGGGGGGGGGGGCTAAGCTCCATTCTTTACAGCGCACCGATTTTTGTTTTATATTTGTACATCTACATTTCTAAAATTGGCAGACACTTTGATACAAAATGACTCGTTGTGAGTCATTTTGGGCTGAAAACGATCCAAAAATACAGTTGAGCTCTCTGGCAGTTTTGGGACTGGTAGTTCTGTTATTTAAAAAAAATAACAATAATAATAAAATGAACTTGTACTTTGGTTGTTCAGCTGTTTGATCAGTTTTACTCATCTGTTTTTGTTTTTGCCGTTTAACTTCTATCCTAGGGTTTCAACCTTGCCTATGAATTTAATTATATTCTACAGGTGTATTTGGTTTCTCTTTTATGAATATGCTGTTTATTGATGTGCAGTTGAATAAATGTCCTTTTTTTGAATGAGAAAATGCCTTCTAAATTCTGCAAATTGTGGGTTTTAAAGACTATCTGAAAGGATTTCTTGTTTAGTATGCTTTTCCAACTGTATGTTTTTGTGTTGAAGGAGAAGAAAAGTTATTAGCTTAAAACATAGAGATTTTTTTTTTGTTGAGGAAATGATAAAATACATCTCATTACTGATGACTTGCTTCAGTCCAGACTTCCAGCTTTCTAGTCATGCTGACATGTGCAACTGCAGTACCCTCTAATAAATGTAGGGCAGACAAAGACTAAAAAAACTCTTTTGAAGGAAAGGAAAAATCTGTCGAACAGCTGCAAATTATTAATTTAATTCCAGAACTTATTATAGGGCAAGGTGCTCAGGCTGAGATCAATGAGGACAGTCAGCATGTCCCATAGTGAAGCAGTGGGGTGTGTTTATGTGGTGCTCATTAGGATTTTGTGATGCATGCTTCTCTTTCTTCTGTGATGCAGAGGAAATGCTTCCCATATGGGACTTAATTACAACTGAGGGAAGCAGAAAGTCTCATTACCAGCTTTAGCATATCTTATACCTTATTAGTCCTTTGTTTTTGAGGGCAAATATGAATTATTTGGTTACTCAAATCATTGGCATCAATGTTGTCTCATTTCACTATGTACTGTATCATCTGTATATGGTTGAAATGACGATAAACCCACTTGACTTGACTTGAATGCCAAAAGTATGTAAACGTCTAGGATAAGACGTTAATTTGGTGGTGAAATAAAAGTCAGGTGTTTTCAATCACTGGAATGACAAGCAGGTATGGAGTGGGCCCTGTATTATTTGAAGAACAGGGATGTATCAAAGTCTGATTTTCACAGCAAATGTCTGTAAATGTTTGTAAAGGTTCACAAACTTTCAGGCACCTGTAGTTTCAAAAGGTGTGTGGAAACGGTAAAAACAATGTACACAATACTGACCCCTTACATTAGTTTGACTTTCATTTGGCTGACATAAGATTGACCTTGTTGTAGACCTGCTATTTAACTAAGCCTATTTAAGAGATGTATTTCAACCCGTGGTGATGTTCTATATTTTCCATATGGACAGAATGAAAAATCTGGAAAATCCAAAAGTGGGAAGGGAGTCTGTTTTATGACCAACAAACAAGTGGTGTAACGCTATGAACATTGTTTTTCTCTCCCATTCCTGCTCTGCTAACCCAGAACACCTGATGATCAGATGCCGCCTCTTTTATCTGGCTCAAGAATTCACCTTGGAATTCATCATGGCTGTTTACATCTCACCTCAAGCAGACACAGCACTGTCTTATCTTCAATTCAATTCAATTTTATTTGTATAGCGCTTTTAACAACAGACATTGTCTCAAAGCAGCTTCACAAAAGTATAT
>JAQQZU010024730.1:0-10736 GCA_030068025.1 Parauchenoglanis punctatus | reverse complement strand
AATGATCAAATGTACATAATCTAAGGTTGAAAATAATTGCTGAAGAAAAAGAAGAAAATATTGATTTAACATTTATGGAAGGAGTCTCAAGTATCCAGCCTTGTAATAGTCAGTAAATTCCACATCATGGGAAAGTCACATTGTGTTTACATATTAATATAGTTCACATTTCCACTAGCAACAGTTTCAGTCACTACCATTAGTAAATATGGATAATAATCCTAAACACTGCTGGTAAGAGCCTTTATTAGTCTGCCTAACTAGCCAGCTATGTTAGATATATCTAACAAACTAAGCTGCAACATTGGTACATTCATTTCTTTTTCTTTTTTTCATTCCAGACTAAGCATACAGTTTGCTGTAGCTAATGGCTGACAGTTTCCTACGTTTTCACACATACTCACTTTATTGATTTTTTTTTTTTGTCTTTGTCAAAAAAATTTTTTTAGCATTGCCATCTTCCTTGTTCAAAAACATTAAAAAAAGATGGAAACTGTGTAGGAATTTAAATAGTAATAATTACATGATTTTTGAAATGTGATTTTCTTTGTAGCAAATCTATCAAAGCAGTTTCTTCCACTAAACCTACACCTATTGCTATTTTTATAAGTAAACAGAAACATATTAACTGCATCTTTTTGCAGTTCAAGGCTTGTCAGTGTATATGTGTTCTGTGATGGAAAAACTCAAGTACCATTCAACCATTTATACAAAATGAAACACATTTCAGTTGATGAAAACAATTTCTACATTACAAATCAACCTTATTTTAATTTCAAGCATCTATATCTTATATGTTTAAAGTGTTAGGCACTAGAAAGGATATGATACGCAAAGCTCAGTTAGCTAGTTAATTAAGCTAATGTATATCGGTTGCATGTTATTAGTGCAGTACATCTAAATATATGAAGAGTCGTAATCGTACCTTAGAAGTAGGCCTATTCCATGCCTATACTGTCACATTACACTACAAAATCATCTTCTTCAGTGTATATATATATATATATTTACAGTATGTAAGTTATTAATTAAGATGTCTTTTACTATCATCTCTTTTGTATTTCAACCCATTATCCTTGTTACTCCACCTATATCATGTGTAATGGACATGATGGTGTTGCTAAAAAATTAATTAGCATTATTAGCATGAAAGCTAATTTTTAGAACACTTCAGGTTTGAGGTGGAGTTTACAAATGAGAGGTTGAAGGTCTGTACAGACTAAAGGACAAAAGGAGATTATAATGGTGGCCAGTTGAGTAACTGCTTGTTATGCCAATCAGTCATGGTGCATTGACCAGAGATAGCAGATTAGAACAAGTTATATACATATACATATATATATATATATATTTTTTTTTTTATTATTTTTTTTTTTTGCATCAGCCAATCTAAAGCTTAGATTAAGTTTCCACCCAGTCAGAGTACTCACAAATATGTCAAGATGCAGAAAACCTGAGAATAAAAACACCATTTAATTGCAAAATCAGTATTGTTGATTGCTTTGCCTTGCTCAAAAATAACATGATGCTTAGATATAGAGCACGGAGCCTTTATGTCTCAATTTAAAAAAACTGGCTTTAAAAATAAAAAATAGTAAGGGTGATAATATGACAGACTGATTGTTAATGAATGGCTAATCCTTACCATATCCCTAACTGAGATGACAAATGGCCGTATATTACTGACTATTGATTAATTGTGAGTCTGCCCACTCACTGGTTCTCTGGGCTGCGGTTCTAAAGATGTGGATGAAACCATTGCTGTCTCTTTAGCTAGAAACCAATTTCCACTGGTGCCATTTTCAGCAGTCATGGGTAATGCAAAATAGACCAGGATCCCAAAGTGATCACATATTGAGTGAATTCTGTCTTTAAGGGCAGGCTGCTCTTGCCTATACAGCTAGTAGCCTATACAATTGCAGACAGGTGACTTGTTTTGACTCTTGCTCTCTTCGGGACACCGAGCCTAGTGTTTCAAAGGGGCGTGACGACTGCGCCTGGTGTTCTAAAGGGGGCGTGGTCAAGGCAGAAAGAATAGCTGGGGGGGGGCGGGGCTTCTTTCCCGGTGTTGCCGAAACAGAAGCACTAGAAGTAGCAAACAGTGGAGCAGCCACTAAGCAGCAGTTGTGAATATCAGCTGGCTGGATAAAATATGCATGTAGCTACTTTTCAGTAACAGACACATCTGCAGTGTTTGAACTTTCCTGACGTCTTCTGCACTTCTGAGGTAAGTTTGTAGTTTGTAACTAGCTATACAAACAGTAAAAGAAAAAAAAAAAAAAAAGCATGTCTCATGTTGTCGGTTGAGGTAAGGACACCTGGAATTGTCCTCCTTAATGAGCTCGCCTGCACAAACGCCATTGAAAGCAGTCTGATGGTTGACAAGCTGCAACCATGGGAACTGTCACGCGCGCTTCCCCTTTTATTTATTTACTCTTGAATGTTCGCGTGCCCCCTGGAAATTAAGTAACGACAGGCCGTTTATTTTCTCACTGTGACTTTCAAACCTGCCGTGCTCATTATGGCTTCTGCTTAACGTGTAATAATATGAAATAAATAAGCGCTCGTGACGTTGGGTTGGTGAAGATGCAAGCTTAAACCGGGCTCGCGCGCAGGCCACCTGTTGTTATTCTGTTCACATAGTTTGTTTATTTATTCTTCTTGTTTTTTTTTCCGTTAAATGCGGTTCAAGTTAGAAGTGACATTAGTGTGTGTGTGTGTGTGTGTGTGTGTGTGTTCAAGAAAGTGTTTCCTGTATTTGCCAGTTTTAGCTATTCAGTGGCAGTAGGGTTAGTCTCCCTAGTCATTTGTAATTGCGATGCTCGTGCACCTTCCACTGTGGCAGAACCTGATGATATTCTTCTGATTAGTTTAAGAGGATCTTCGAACAAATTTTACTTTGATGTGAGAAAAGGGATTACGTAATGTTGCAGATCATTGCAGATTAAGATGACAAAATCTAGAGAGTTTTGTTATTTTAAACCCTTGAGGAGTGAATTAGGAAAGCATAGTGTGCAAAATGTGCATCTCTCAGAGCTTTTTCTCAAGTCAATTCCCAGTTTTGGATTTGGTAGAATTTGTAAACATACATAAGGTCACTTGCTGTAGGCTGCTAGAGACAGACTGGAGAGTGCCAGAGGGCAAACACTGGCTGCTGTGTCCTGATTATTATTATGAGAGCTTTCACTTCCTCCTTCCATGTGGCAGAGGCTGTGTTTTATCCAAACTGTGAGGCTGTAGAAAAGGTCCCAGGATAAAGGACATTTAGAAGTGTGCTCTTTTGCAATACCGCTTACTGTGAAGTGGAAAAAACAGATGACGTACAGCTTGGTTATTTACTATGTAAATGTACTATGTAAACAACAGAAAGAAACTATAGGCTAGTACCTTATTGTGGCTTATAACCCTGATTCAAACGTTACAGATTCCCAGTGCAGTGAAAAAATAATGCCCGTTTGTGTTTGTGGCTTTACCTGAAGGAAAACTCCACCCTGAAGCACATTAGACATGTTGGCGATGCGATTCTGGAGCTCATTTGTCGGTTGAGGCCGTCTTTTCCTTCTTTCTTCCCGTTTTGATGTTCTCAGGATATTAAGACCTGGATGGCTACCAGTTTGCTTGAAGTAAATAAGAAAAACAAATCAGAACACTGAATGCTCTGTGGCCCATCCAAATCTACAAATATCCCGTCTCAAAATTTAGGAGTACTGGCAGAATAGTTTAGACCACAGACGAAGAAGCTCTGCGTTTAATTTCAAGACATTATACGTGCTTTCAGCTCATCTTGTTTAGACTATTGTAATTCGCTGTAGCTCGGCATGAGCAAGGCTCCTGTTGATCTCTTACGGTGCAAAATGCAGCTCGCCGGCACCAAGAAAATCAGCCCTGTTTGGCATCTTTGCACTCGCTCGCTGTCCTTTACAGGAACAATTCTAAAGGGTTACTGTTTGTTTTTAGCACTCTTTAGCTCGCACCTGCATCTCTGATCTACAGTGCCACTTCTTTGACTGAGCCAGTGCTTCCATTATGGTTTTTAAATCAAAACTAAGTACACTCTTTTACAGCTTCACATTTCAGTCTGTTTTGGTTGTGGTCGTATATTTCTCCTTTTCTCATTTTTGTTCTTTATGTTTTAGACATGTTTTTAATTATGCAAACCACTTTGGGCAACTTATAATGTGCATTAGAAATAAATTGCATACAGACTTATGTACTTTCTTCTGAAGTTAGAAGTTTCCTGCCTTGTTGATGTCGTAAGGGGATGCAAACGCAGTTGCAGTGCTGTTTAATAAGGGATAATGGTCAGGTTTTGTAAGAAAGCAAGAGTTTCCTTTCTCATTCACTATTTTGCAGCAGCTAGTTAGCCAGCTGTGATATGACGAGCATGGTGGCATTAACTGCAGCATTAGCATGAAAGTTTGAAGCTGATCTGTTTGAGGTGAGACAGACTGAAGGACTAAAGCTCTGCTGCATCAGTCTTATTATGCAGAGCTGGAGCAAACCTGGTGTCACTTTCAGCAGGTGGTCAGGCGGCGTCATGGGAAATGTAGGAAACAATTAACTGCAGTGTCAATGAATGAAATAAAAAAAAAAAAAAAACGTCCGATTTCATTACAAAATAAATCTTGGATGCTATTGATCACCACATGTTCATTGTAAATAATAATATGCAAGTTGTTCAGGGTGGATTTTTTTTTTTAATTATTTTCTGTAATATGACTGTTTAATGTTACCTGCCTAGTGATGAAATATTTTACTCCTGAAGAATCGACAAGCCCTTTGGAAGAGTAGCAAAAAGCACTAGCGGCCTTGATTTATTACTACTGCACGCATTGGGTTGGTGGAAATATTTAAATATGTCTAATTGGATCAGTGCATGGGAATTCATCGGAGGCTTCCCGGCTGAACATCTCAGTTTTGCTTCATACTTTCTAGAAATAATGTCACTAGTCCCAGTAAACCGTCGGCAACATTTCAGGCCTGCATCTGCATTAGTTTCTGAGATGTGGAGGATTAAAAAAGCGTGTGTGGTGCTGTAAAAACTCCTCATGCTACAGAAAACGTTCCAAATTTCTATAAATCCTCAATTTTGAACTGTTCATGTTGGACGCATAACATTTTCAGAGATTGTTGTCTGATTGTCTTTAACTTTTAAAATAAAGGCTTCACATTTGCATATTTGCCAATTTTATGGCCTATTGAAAATTGCCTGGTGATTTGAGGTGGACCCAAATTTATAATCAACAGTATGGTTCATTCACGAGTATAGCGGCTTAATGCTCTTCGTGTTACTGATGTCGAGTGCTTTTGTTACGGTCAATGCAGCTGCAGTCAGAATCATACATAAAAGCTTCATAATTCAGCTTCCTTGTTTGTATTTACTAAAATGACATTCTCGTTACCGATTCCCTGAGTGTCCTTGAAATGTAATTTGTTTTAATCATGAGGAAGCAGTCCTCACTATGCCGCTTTTAATAAAGTCGAATGCAACATGACTGTAGTATTTGTAAATTTGGTCTGGTCTTCAGTGTGTGTGTTTGACCCTTTTGGCATTTTCCTGGAAAGTGTCTTGAATTTCTTTCTTAGACACACACACACACACACACCAAGCACCAGGTCAAACTGGTCAGAAGGGGCTTTTGGAAAACATGAGTGTGGACTAAATTTGTCTCGCTTTCCACAGCTGAATGACCTAGCCTAGACCTAGCACTAAGACTGAAGAGTTTGCGATCCTATTCAGAATAACTGTGCGTTTTCACGTCAGCAAAGGCGAGGCGAAATGTATATTTCTGCAAAGCAGTCCGTAATTACAGTAAGAGAGGCGTCCCCTCCGTCCGGCACTGCAAACGTGCTTCCAAACGATCCAAGAACGAATTACTTTAAATGATTGGAATTGCTATTTGTTTGAAATTCTCCGATTTATTTCAATGCAGCAGCCACTCATCATTTAGGACGGTATACTTACATACATGCGCATATATATGTATATATATATTATATATAAGCGCAGATACCATATATCGCTTTTAGCCAAGAAGCTCAAGAAGTGGATTCATATTGTGTTGTCTTCTAAATATTGTGGTCCTCTTTGACAGGAAACCTTCGTATAATCTTCAAGGATGGCTGGACTTCGTTATTATAGTCAAGTACTCGGATGAGTCTGATTAGTGACGAAGTGGCTTTTAAAAAAGGCGGTGAATCAGGACGTTTTAAAGACGAGTGGACAGAGAAGTACGTGTTTATTCTACACTTCGAGTTCCAAACAGATGTCTCGCGTAGGGTGTTAGTCAAGTAGGAACATGTAGTGCTGGCGAGAACCAACAAAACCACTTCAAACTCTTATTTATAGCCATGAGCTAATCACCATGGGTAAGTACTAAAAGGTAACTATTCAATCATGTTCGTTCCTTAAGCAGAGATTTATAAGCAAGATATTATGTAGAATTATATTATTATATTATGTAGTTGGACCTTCACAAATTTAATTTGAAATACTGAGGTAGTGTAGGTAGATTTCTCAGCTTTATTCCTTCATTTACTTATTGTTAGAAGACCTTAAGCTGATGATTTTATTCTGGAAACGTCTTCTGTAATGTCTACGATCTACAAAGCGCTTTCAGAGTATTCTTATAATTCTGTGAGGGCACGTGCCTTCAACTAATTGGCATGGGGAACTTGGTTTTTTGGCATTGTGGACAGCTTCTACTTTGAGAGGCCGTGTCTTCCACTGAAGTGTCTTGGGTAGGAGTTATTGTTAGACGTTTGATGCACAAGTAAAGTAAGGGAGAGATTGGAATTTAAAGGGATTTAACTAGGAGAAAGAACGCCAACTGCTTTGGGTGTGGTCTCGCAAATGTCAGTTATTTCCTAACTCCGTGTAATGGCTGTCTGTGTCATTGTGCTCACATGTGTGGAATTTCAACGTCTGCGCAAAATTTGGTCAGATTCACTTGAAGTTAAAGCAACCATGGGTTCGTTTTCTCCCTGTCCCGTGTGTTTTTTTTTCCTCTCTTTTTTCTTTCTCACTGTCTCGCTTTAGTGGTGTCCTCCCAGATTTCGGAACAAAAGCATACTCAAAGTATGTACGTCTGTGTGTGTTCGTGTACTTTGACTGACTTGTCGGTTACCTGGATGGATAAGGTGTGTTCCTGTACTTTTGTATCAATAGAGTGTTATTCACGTTGTGTTACACGCATCATAAAAGCGCCGATAATCCCCCGAATCCTTTAAGATCATCCAGGTGAGTCTGCACTCGATACTACAAGAAACAAGCATGAGAACGACGGACAAAACCTTCGCAGTTCCTCTGGATAGGCTCTTGTCTCACATACCACACTTAAGAGCAGTTCCTGGAATATTCACAGGATAAAAGCAGAACATATGTTTTACATTTCGGTCAGATCTGTTGAGTGGAGTAAAATTAAAAAACGATTTATTGCCAGCATTGCCCACAGTTTATAGGCAAAATATTCAATTTCATCTTTCTCAAAGCTTCAGCTAAATCATTGCAGTGTTTCCCCTAGACGCAAAATATACTTGGGCAGGAGTCGGGAGAGCGAAGCCGGTGGCGGCGGTGGGGGGATGGGGTGGAAGTGTGCCTTGTTCTAGTCCTCTCTCTCGCCCTGAAACCTCTCAGCTCTTTCTGACTCATCTGTCAATCATACACATTGCATTAATTTCATCAAAACATTGGTGAGCAGTTTTGGGTAAGTCACAGTGCTCCAGCTATAATCAACTTCTTTAAATCTACAGTTCTTCATAGGATTCCTGCACATATGACTACTGACTCCAAGTCGATTGGCTTTTATTGTCATTTCAGCCACATGGAACGGTACATAGTGAAATGAGACAACGTTGCTCCAGGACCATGGTGAGACAGCAGGAGTTGTATGTATCCAGAATGCTTTAATCAAATGCATCATCATTCCTTCTGGTTTAAAAATGAATTTTAATTCTAGCCTCGGGCTGAGTGATATGATAATACACTTTTATTATTAGTACCAGGATATCTTTTTACTTCGTCCTGTTTCCTTTAACAACTGCAAACTGAATGGCAGCAGCTGATTTGATGTAAAAACACCTTCAGTTTGTCACATGATTTTTTTTTTCCCTCTCGCCCAGACTATTAACCGCAAAGCAGAGCTGTTTTTCCAACGTACGGCCGCTAGCTGAAATCATTCAGTTCTCTCAACTATGATATAGTCTCGTGAAATTCTAAGTATAAAGAGATATTACCTTAATAAATAATGGCTCTGATGCAATAATAGCTCTAAGAATGTGCTTTTATTTAACTAGTTATTTATTATTTTGTATGAGGAGCAGGGAGAATCACTTGTGGATGTTAGGGAGCGTACGGTTGTTCTATAGCCCAGATAATTTCCTGTCCAACAGAAATTCTGCAACCATGGCATCACTTTTTAGGCCCTCGAGCTCGCTCAGTTGTCACCATCATTGAAAAGACATGCTGATGTTCCCTCTAGTGTTAGTCACGTGCTAGTAGGAAGGTACCACTTTCCACTTTTGAAGTCGGAATTACGAGTATGTGACGTTCAAGTGCTTTGTTGTCCGAGTGAAAAGAAAAACAACGGACACAAGTTTCCTTCTCGGTTATTTCTTAGGGAAATCCTGTTTTGATTCTGTAATGCACATGCTAAATAGCATTGTTGTACATCAAGCAATGTGTACGCAGATTACAGATCAGATTATGTGCACAAGCAACAGCTAACGGCACTTGTATTGCGAAAAATAAGCAATTATGTACCATCCAGTACCGAAACTGTCCTCTTCGCCACCATGTTGAATGTTTGAAGGTCATCCCAACTCTGGAACACGGTTATCAAAATTATTTCCGAAATTTCCACTCGAACTTTCGCGTTCATGCGCAGCTTCCAAGTTGGCAACTTGCTTCTGATGGCACGTGACGACAAGCTTTATCTATCTTGTTTTTTTCCTCATAGCCTTTTCTACTTCATTCTTTCTTTTCTTGCTTTATTTAGCAGTCCAAGCTGTTGTAGATATAATGTTAGGGGTAAACTGGAAGTTTTAGCTGCCCTTTCTTTGCCATTCTTGTGTGACTAGCCTGCCAACTTTAGCGATATATCTGCCGAACCTTGTGGAAGACTCTGGTCATGAGCAATGAGTGCATGAGAAAAGTATTATCGGGAGAATTTCAAGAAGTATTACAAAAAAATGTTTCAGGAAAAAAAAAAAAAAAAAAAAGAGTGCCTACACTGCCTTTAACTGCAAAATAGCATCTATCCATCCATTATCCATCTGGGGGGAAACTGGAGCCAATCTCAGCATCTTCGGGCGAGAGGCGGGGTACACCTTGGGCAGGTCGCCAGTCCACCACAGGCAAACACGCTCGCATTCACACCTATGGGCAATTTAGATGGGCAACCTAATCTGCATGTCTTTGGACTGTGGGAGGAAACCAGAGCACCCGGAGGAAACCCACGCATGCACGGGGAGAACATGCAAACTCTGCACAGTGGGTGACCCGGGGATCGAACCCAGGACCTTCTTGCTGTGAGGCGACAGTGCTAACCACCCTTGCAAAACAAAACAACATAATTTGAAAAAAAAAAACCCGATCCCCCCCAAATAAAAAAAACAAGGTTCAGAGAAGGCTCACGTTATTACTCTTTCAGTTTGGCAAATAGTTCAGCTAGCTATTAAGCACTTGATCTCTCCTGTCATGCTTTCTTGCTTCAGTGCGTTAATTCAACAGAGAAATACTCAACACCTAACCTCACTACACCTCTTCACCCTCTCGATTATGAGCTCGGCAATCAACAACCTGCACCTTCATGTCAGGCAGCAGTTTTTTTTTGTTTTCTTTTTAATTTTCAGTTTGCACAGGTGACCAGTGAAAGTGTAACTTGTGCCATATAAATCTTTCCTGCACATAAACCTAGATAAATATGGCCATAGATTTGGTTTCCCCCCTCAAGAATTCATCCTCTCTAGTTGTACCATCACGCAGTTATTTTCCTGACCGGTCCAAGCAACTTCTACACTAATTAGTAGTAATATAATAGTTTGCACGTTGTGATTTTGTTTAATTAAAAACATCATTTTCAAAGACGGCTACTGAAAATGCAGTCAAGTTAACAGTGTCACTACTTCCAGCTAGTTGCTTCCCAACACTGCAACAAAAAAAGTGATATCGAGTTGAATTACCTGAAAATGTGTTTTCTAACTGTATTCAGGTGATTGAATGGTGGAACAGGATGCGTTGTCTGCTCAGCAAGAAAAAATATTAGTCTACTGTTTTAACACACTGTTAAATGCAGGTTACCGATTTATTATCAACATTACTACGTTCAGGTAAACTGTTCTCATTGTTATTCCTGGTTGGTCAGCTACTGTAGCTACGAAGTGTGCCGAGTATTAGGGACTCCTCCTACAGACTGTACACCTTTACTGCGAATGACCGCTAATGTGTCAGTTTGTCAGCCTTTTGTTTCTTGTTTGAAATCAGTGGCAGAGGGTAACTAAGGTTTAAACATTAATTGAAAAGGAGCATATTTTCCCAGCGGAATCCAGCTTTTATTTCTCTCATTAGTTTGTTACAGCTTCTCTCTCTCTCTCTGTCTCTCTCTCTGTCTCTCTCTCTCTCTCTGTCTCTCTCTCTCTCTCTGTCTCTCTCTCTCTCTCTCTCTGTCTCTCTCTGTCTCTCTCTCTCTCTCTGTCTCTCTCTCTCTCTCTGTCTCTCTCTCTCTCTGTCTCTGTCT
>JAQQZU010024729.1:0-10737 GCA_030068025.1 Parauchenoglanis punctatus | reverse complement strand
GCCTTCTATAGGCCTCATTTCAAGCAAGGCTCCTTGAGCACTGCATCGAAGCACTAGTGTTTTGTAAACTTGAGATGTGTCAATACTGGTGTCAAGCAACTCTGCCATTGTTAAGGTCAATTTATCCTTCCTGGTTGAACCTGATGAGCAGCTCTCCAGAATTGTAACTACTTATTGTAGCAATGCAGACCATAACCGCTGTGATTAGTACTGGTGCAGAAAGTGTCGAAAAGTCAGTATGAAGTGTCCCATCCCTAGTGATTAGTCCACTTGGTCGCATCGTATTTCCACCTACACATTTCTGGCTACTGCTTCTTCAAAGTCACCAAAATCAGAAAAACTACTATATTGTGTGCATATAAATATATAAATTGTTAAGGCTCTGTAGTGGCTGTTAGTGATGACGCATCGTGCAGTGTATGACTCATCCCACTGTCTGTGTCGGGCTCGAAGTGAAGTGTCACTGCTTCAGTGTGTTATTAAACAGCGACATCTAGTGGAATGCAGAAATCATAGCAGGGTGAAGGACACCACTGAATGACGTCGTTCAAACTGACTTGTGGACACCAATTACTACGTACACTGATTTTCTAAGATATCAGTTTATTCACTACTTATTGATTCAATTGTCATAAATATATGTGCTGTACATGTTGTTATGATGTGTGTAAACAATAAAATATAGTGATTTTGTCATACTTTGTGCAATTGGCACAAAGAATGACAAAATCACTATATTTTATTGTGTATAAAATATTCATGTACATGAAACCTGTGAAATATATGTGGTATAAATTCAAAATAGAATAGAATAGAAATATAATAGGAAGACGATTGAGGAATCAAAGTGTTTGTGCAACTGCTTGTGAACTTGTATGCGAGGGAGGAATTTGTTGATTTTTATTAACAGCTAGAAGTTTCTTGATGGTGCTCGGGCGTGGAGTCGCACACTTTAATTTACTCATGCAGTACTGATACCTCAGTCCAGTAAACGACATGTCAACTACGGGGGTCATGTGATTATCCTTAAAGTTTCATTTACGCTGCCTCTGGAACACGACACACTCGTCGGCGCTTCAGCATTGGTCCGACCATCACTAGCGGCTGTAGATCATTATAATGACCCGTTTAATACTGCCTCTCATCCTGTGGATTTAAACATGGCAGGTTTTTTTGTTCTTCTTCTTCTTCTTCTGTAATGGTTTGGAACGTTTCTGCCACCTTCTGAGTATGGGTCTAGATAACTTATCCTTACCTCATTTATTTAAATTCTTTTACTTAACCCTGCTGCCTTCAGGAATAAAAATAAACATGCTTTTATAACACAGTTCACTTGAAATTCTTTGTGATGTATCATTTAAATTTAGTGCTATTTTATTTTCTTCATGTTGTAATACTTACCTTTGTCTATCTTGGTGATACTTAGGACATGACATTGTACAATTACATGTTCTATGGTTTCCTGGTTCCTACAATAATGCAGTCTTTTCATTATCCCAAATATTGCCATGTCTCCCAAATTATAACTTTGATCATGCTTTTCATTTCAGCATTAAAATACTTAACATCATTGCATGTGTTAGGCTTCCCTGCTGCCTTCTTTGCATACGTATCTGCTGGAACCTACACTAATTTCATGCTGGTTCCTGAGTTGTACAGTTTGTTTACCATTTGCACTATTTCCAACACAATATCTTTCCTGGTTTCTGATTGACTGTTCTTTAGACTTATTAGAGCTGAGATAGAGTCTGATCCAACTGCAGTACTTTTAGGTTTGCCTTCCTAAGTCCATAATAAAGCCAAACATATAACAATTAGTTCTTCTGTATAAACAGCTAAATCATCACTAATTCTTTTAGCTGTCACTGATTTTACCTCTGGGATGGCATATGACACTCCCACTCTCTTGTCAATTCATTTTGATCCATCTATATACACCTGGATACTTTTTCCATATTGTTTCTTCATGTACTTCATGTGCTTTCTTCCACCAGGTTCTTGCCCACATCACCCTTAGTCCATCTTCCAGCAATCCCAGGTCTGCTGATAACTCTTCAAACATCCATGTGGGAACAGTTGAATACACTACATTAGGACTTATATTTAATGCACTTATTTTCATTTCACGTGTATTCTTCTTTATTATCCAACCACAGCTTCTAGTTTGTTTTTTCACTCTCTCTCTTGACAGTGCATCAGTACAGTTTGGCTTATGTGATCCTCCTTATGACCCTTTAGAGCTGTCCAGTATACTATAGCCCAGAGATTCCCAAACGTTTTTCAGCACGAGACCCAAAAGAGATATTTTATGTCTCCGTGGGATCCAAATTTACAAAAATACATCATGAATTGTCATAACTTCTACATTTATACATAACACAACAAATCATGAATTTAAATATGAAATGTATTTATTTAATTATAAAAGTAAACAAATCCATTAATGGTCTACTCTATTAGACTCCTTTCTCCCTTGTCTTGCCAATTAACCCTCTATGTCTTATCCCCACCCTTCATCCATTATCCGTGAACACCAACACTTATTAACACTTAAACACATATAAATTATTTTACAATAATGCTGACTTGGCATAAACCAAGCCATAGACCCAGGTGTGCAGCAAAACCTTGAACTAAATCTTCCAGCTCCAAAATGCTGATATCCTTACCTTGAAGACTTATTTATTTATTTATTTATAAGTATTTAGTGTGTTGAGCTTGTTGAAAATGTCCACATACACATACACTAAAAGTATGAAAAAGTATAATTGTTTTGTAATTATGAGAGTTAGAGTATCAGCAGCTTCCCTATTGAGCTACGACACCATGTTCAGGTAAAATGGGCCGATACAAAGAGAGAATCACATAGTAAATTTAGCTGAAATAATTTTAATTTTTAACAGTAAATTGACACTAACTATTGCCTTTGGTGTGCTATACACCGTAAATATACTTCATGCGATAAAAAGTTCAACGAATATTTCCAAATATTTCACTGAAAAATGCATTTAAAAATTAACCGATTATGTTACACAGATATGTGTTTCTATACAACAGTGTATTGTGTGTGTCTTTGTGGTACTGTGTGTAGCTGTGTGTGTGTGTGTGTGTGTGTGTGTGTAGGTGCATGCTTATGGCAAACATTCTGTTAAAAAATAGACAAAATCTTTGACAAAAAAACCCAAAACATTTCCTGTATCTAAGTCTTAATATCTCATCTAGTCTTGTTCTGTGTTCCCTTCATACACAGTCTTTACAAATGTAATCATCTTCATCACAGATGCCATTATGAGATTACTATGAGATGCACTGACAACAGCACACCCAGTCCTCCATGGTCTTTGGGTCATTCACATCACCATAAACTTGCATGGATTCATATCTAGACCTATGAACCTGTTTTGTGCGCTCAATTACTGTGTAACTTCTATGAAAGAGAATGTGTGTATGTGGCCCATTTTAGCAAAAAATTGTGGCCCATTTTATCTAGCTGGTTAAATGTTTTTTCACAAGAATCAGTTTATTTTTTAAATTTTTCAACTTTTTGGTTTGAAAGAGCTTTCTTCAAAGTTCACTATAGAAACATAACAGGTTACTCCAAACAACTCTTTTCACAAGCCCTTAAGATACTGTTCATGTAGGAATTACTGAATGCAACTTAAGTGACATTACAACACTGAAATCTCTCTTTTACAATCGAGCTGAGTGAAATACATATCTCTCCCAGCCAAGTATAATGCAGACTGGCGAGAGAACGCAAATAATGAACTACATACCCTACAGACCGCTAGAGGGCGCTCTAACACACGGAATAAAACTCCCAATACCAGCTAAATTTGAAATAACAGCGAAAAGGAGGGATCTTGGTGAAATAAACACACCATACCCTCTATTCAAAGTCATATAAGACTGAAAATAAAGTTTCTTGAAGGCACAAGAAATTCTCAAGCTTGTCAAAAATAAAAGTCCCCATAGGAAAACAGCTGTACAAAAGCAGTATAAAGGCTTGGCATATTATACTAATTAATTACCAAATAACCTCGGAAACCAGGCCGTAAAATACAAACCAGAAAATGTGGTCAAGAAATAGATATAAAATTAGTCAATCGTGAAACAACAATAGTTGGGCAAAAATGCAAACTCGTTAAACCAGGAAAAACCAAGTGTAAAAAATAAAACTGCATGAGCAATAAACAGCAGGGGGCAGTATCTATCCACCCTGAGGAGGTACAGTCAGGTCCATAAGTATTTGGGCAGTGGCACAGTGAGCAATGAGGATAAAGATCTCTATAATCTCTATAATAGTCTGACCCGTCTTGAGATCCAGTTTAATTTAATTGAGCAAATGCTGGCTTTTTCATATTGGCTATAAACATGCAGAAAACATGCTTGTTGAATGTTGACACTCCTGTTTGACACATTCAGAGTGATCATAAACCCTCTTTGTCACATTTTGTATAAGTACTAAGCATTATTTTGGTGTTAAGACACCTATTTTCATAGACATAATCAGCAACGCAATATACAAAATGGGTTACCTATGACAAGAATCAGTTATCCAATATGGCTTTTAATTGTGACGGAAGTAGACGTGTATGTCCTTAAACCGGAAACACCCGTTGTTTAACGTATTTTGCGCATACCTGGGACTGATAGGCCCGATGTTAGAAATAATGTCAGCGAGACGATTTTAACTAATATAATATGGTATATTTCAGTATGGAGTTAATGTGGACTTGTGTGGTGTTATTGTTTTTTACCCACAATATAGGTAGGAGCCCTGTTCATTATGAGGCCACGAATTTACACGAGATCACGAAAACTCTTTTGTTCCACGATTACGAAATAATTTTCCCATAAGCCTGCCGATCTGCATCTCTCAGTATCCATGCGGGTTCTAGCTGGGTCACCTCCTGTCTGTATGCTGACAATTACAGTTTTATGTTTGCGGATATACGATCATTGGTGTATAGAGAGTAGATTAATGGAGACAATACGCAGCCCTGCGGTGCTCCAGTGTTGAGGATCAGAGGGTCTGAGGTTATTTCCCCAGCCTCACATGTTGTTTCCTGTCAGTTAGAAAGTAAGTAATTCAACATATGGCATCAGGCGCAAACAACTGAGAAAGTTTAGTGTGTAACAGGTGTAGGATTATAATATTGAAGGCTGAACTGAAATCAGCGAATAGGATCCAGCAGACTCCAGGTGCTGCAGAATGAAGTGGAGTTTCATATTGATTGCATCAGCTGCAGACCTGTTTGTCCTGTACACAAGCTGTAGAGGTTCTAACAGGGAGACTGAAATGGATTTCAGGAAGGCAAGTGTAACAGGGAAAGGGAAAAAACATGTATTTTTTTGTGTTTTCTTTATTTTCAGTCTTATATGACTTTGAATAGAGGGTATGGTGTGTTTATTTCACCAAGATCCCTCCTTTTCCCTGTTATTTCAAAGTTAGCTGGTATTGGGAGTTTTATTCCATGTGTTAGAGCGCCCTCTAGCGGTCTGTAGGGTATGTAGTTCATTATTTGCGTTCTCTCGCCAGTCTGCATTCTACTTGGCTGGGAGAGATATGTATTTCACTCAGCTCGATTGTAAAAGAGAGATTTCAGTGTTGTAATGTCACTTAAGTTGCATTCAGTAATTCCTACATGAACAGTATCTTAAGGGCTTGTGAAAAGAGTTGTTTTGAGTAACCTGTTATGTTTCTAAAGTGAACTTTGAGAGCACAAGATAGCTAACTAGCTAATCACCTTGTTTTATGACTACATGTTAGCGTTCATACCATTTTATCTTCACATGAAGTAGCCTGTGTATTTCAGTTTATCTCTTTTTCATGTTAGGCTTGTTCCTATGGTGAAGATTGAATCTACATTTCTGCTTTTTGTTACTTTTATGAATGTATGTACTCCCATTACCATGCTTAGGAAACAGTTTGTGCATTTTAGGGCTGTCCCAAATGATTATTTTTTAAACGATTAATCGATTAGTTTTTTCAATTAGCTGACTAATCTGTCGACTGATTTTACGATTAATCTAAAGATAAATTTTTCAGTTATCGATTATTTTCTCCATTACTCAATGAATGTAACCATTTGCACAATATGAATATCAAAACATTTATTGATACAATTTCAATGATTAACATTTCTTTAACACTGCTCTCTGGAGCACTGCTTCACAAAAATATCTCCAAAATGAAATCAAATGAGATTAATAAAGTTATGCAAAATAACGCATTCAGAAGCCAGATGGGTCATCCATAAAAAATAAATGAAATATTCAAGTCACCCAGGTGCAATACAAAAATAAATCAAGTGCAAATAAAAGGCAACCGAAAAACAGCATCCAACATGTTTCTTTTTCTTTTAGAAGCAGAACAGTAGCCTATAGAAATAAGGCATTAAACACCCAAACTCAAAACTCATCATTTCTGACTCTCTCTCCTTCATATCATCAATTTATTAAACAGTTCAACATTTCTCTAAAGAGCATTAGGCCTACTCCTCAACAAAAATCTTTCCAAACTTAAATAAGGTTGTTTGTGCAAAATGCAATCAGAAGTCAGTACCCAGTAACATAAATGATCAAGTCACTCAGAAGAATACAAAAAATAAAAGCTTACAATAGAATACAGCAAAGAAACTGAAAATGAGTTGGTAACATTTTCTTTTCTTTTAAACCTAGGCTAACAGTAGTAGTCTATGAAATAGTGCATTGAACACCCAATCAAATATACTGGTAATCTCCTGTCTAATCACTTCTTCCCCTTATCTTACAGCATCATAAGTGCATCTTGAGCAACTTAGGAGCTTACAGTTACTCATCAGCCTCAACACTCCCAATCTACCACTCCCTTTCCCTCCCTTCCTTCATTCCCTTTCTTAGTGTGTGTGTGTGTGTGTGTGTGTGTGTGATATAGTCAGACATTGTCGTTGAGGAATGTTAGCATGTCTACATGGTCTGCAGTCAGGCTTGCTCTTTCTTTGTGACAATGTTTCTGGCGGCAGAAAAGAAACGTTCTAATGGAGTTGAAGTTGCAGGCACAGACAAGTATGATTTGGCCAGAAAAGCCAGGGAGGGAAACCTTATTGCATTGTCTTTCCAACATTGAAGGGGGTTACTATCCCTTGCCATACAGTTTTTGCCAAAATACAAAAGTACCTCATTCCTCACTATGTCAGTATCGCCATCGTCATCCTGGCCAGTGTCTTCCTCATTGCTGCTGTGCTCTTCTGAATCTTCACCAAGTAAAGTGTCCAGCACAGACCTGGTGGTCTTCTTAGACTGGGGCCTGGCCTCCTGCTCCACATTTGTCTGTGACTGTAGTCTTTTCTGTCTCTTGAATTCCAGTGCAGGAGTCTGTATTCAGACTTGAACTTTCAAAGCATCATCTGATGTCAGGAACTTCAACTTGCGAAAGCGGGGGTTGAAGGCAGCAGCAAGGATGGACACATTATGTCCATCCTCTCTGAACACAGTTTTACCCTCCCACCTTGATGCTATCTGCTGTTCTGTAGCGACTTGGAAGGCATTTACAGCAGCAGACTCATAGGATGGGTTCTACGTGAACTTCTGGAGCCCCTTTAGCAATGGAGGTAGAACAGAGGTGGTAACATAAGTCTGCCCACTAAGAAAATTGTGGCTTGCTCAAAAGGCTTGAGGGCCTGTTCCAGTTCCTCCAGTAGAATCCACTGGTCATTTTTCAGATCTAGGTAGTGCTTTTCACGTTGTGTGACCTCTGGGTCTGGAAGGGTTGCGGCCACCGGCCCCCGCTGCTACAAAAGGCGATTCACCATGTAGTAGGTGCTGTTTCACCTCACTGACACATCCTGGATCAGTTTATGTTCAGCTGTGCCCCATTGTTTTTGCTTCTGTTTGAGCTTTACAAGGTTTTACAAGGGACCTTGCGGCCCCAAGTGTCCCATTCCCCAAGGGTATGGCTGATCGCCAATTGAAGTGTACGGCCAACACATCGAAGTGAAGCTACCTCATGTTTCTGATTTAGAATCTGTAGACCTGCCATGCGGTGGCGGTGGTGGTGTGGTGGTTAGCACTGTCGCCTCACAGCAAGAAGGTCCTGGGTTCGCTCCCCGGGTCACCCAGGGTGCCTTTCTGTGCGGAGTTTGCATGTTCTCCCCGCTCATGCGTGGATTTCCTCCGGGTGCTCCGGTTTCCTCCCACAGTCCAAAGACATGCATATTAGGTCAACTGGCTACTCTAAATTGCCCATAGGTGTGAATGCGAGCGTGTGTGATTGTTTGTCTGTGTTGGCCCTGTGGTGGACTGGCGACCTGCCAAGATGCTGGGATTGGCTCCAGCTTCCCAGCGACCCAGATGGATAAAGCGGTATAGATAATGGATAGATGGATAAATAAATAAATAATGTTAGTTTGCATGTTAGCACCAGTGAGGACGTATTCATATCATTTACCAGGGATTGCAGAAAAGTAAGAGGTAAAAAAGGTGAGAACATTGTGGCAGGTTTTCTTTATCCATGCAACTAGTAGGGTCCGGGGGCATGGTTCCCTGGGAGAGTTTAAGGTCCAAAATATTTGGTGATCCATGATGGCGACGCATTAGTAGCATGCAGTGGCCTCTCCGGATTCTCGCTTCCCTCTATCACTGACAGTCACCACACATGCTGCATCCGCAAAGCCACCAGTATTATGGATGACCCCACGGACCCCTCACACACACTCTTCACCCTCCTGCCATCTGGCAAGAGGTACTGAAGCATTCGGGCACTCACTGCCAGACTTTGTAATAGTTTCTTCCCCCAAGCCATCAGACTCGTAAACACTCAGGGACAGGACTGACACACAAACACACACACACACACAAATGTACACTCATCTACCGCTTAAATTCTGCACATTTTGCACCTCTATAATTTTGCACATCTACCGCTACCATTTTGCACATTACATTCGCATTACCACTGCACTGTCTTGTCTTGTCTCATGATGCCCGCACTGTCTCGTGGCAGTGTTTTGTCTCGTTATGTCTACACTGTTTGCACACTTTGCACTTTACGTTGTTTTTGACATCATTGTGTGACGAAGACAGAGCTGCAGCCCTGCTATATCTCACAGTAAGTGCTTCTTACTGCGCTGCAACAGTGGTGCTGAATAGACACCTCCAAGCCACAGCTAGAGTGTGGAGGAGGCAGTGCTTTTTTAGCACCACCAGGTGAGGAGAGCAACAGACGCCAAACACAGGGGCGGGGCTGCCTAACTCTGCATGGTTGGAGCAAAGGATTAATCTTCCCTCCACAAGGCAAAGGGGGAAGATGAAAGGACACTGGTTCCAGTCTGAGGTGAGTTATGCTCATGACAACATTCTTTCTTCTTACCGTGTTCTCCTGTTCAATTTCTCATCTGATGTAACTTCTGCTAAGATAGCCTTCTATAAGGAAAAGCTGGAAATCTCTGCACAAGATCCGTGCAAACTCCACAACATCTTTTCTTCATTACTCAACCCACCAGCTCCTCCTGCTCCATCCTCCCTAACTGCTGAAGACTTTACCAACTTTTTCGATGGGAAGATTCAACAAATCTTCCAGACATTCACTCCCACCCCAACTGCTTCACATCACACTAATGGTTCCACTTCCACCTCACTGGCACAGTTTTCCAATCTAGCTACAGATGAGATCCTACAAGTCAACTCCTCATATAATCCTAACACCTGCCCACTGGATCCTATTCCTTCCACAGTGCTCCTGACCATCTCTCAAGACCTTATCCCCTTCATCACCACCATCATAAACAGACTTCAGCAACTACCGACCAGTATCACTTCTCTCTTTTCTTTCTAAAATCCTTGAACGCACTATCTACAATCAACTCTCTCTCTAACTCTCAGAGAACAACCTACAGGATCCTAATCATTCTGGTTTCAAAGCGGCACATTCCACAGAGACTGCCCTTTTGGCTGTCAATGAGAATTTGCATGCTGCTAGATTGGCCAAACTGTCATCAGTCCTCATCCTCCTCAACCTTTCAGCAGCATTTGACACGGGCAACCACAAGACTCTCCTGTCAATTCTTAGGGGTCTTGGTATTTGTGGCTCAGCATGGCAAAGGATTGCTTCCTACTTAGAAGGCCGGTCATATCAGGTGACATGGAAGGGATCCACTTCTACTCCATGCAGGCTCTCCACTGGTGTCCCTCAGGGCTCGGTACTTGGTCCTCTTCTGTTTTCCATCTATACTAGATCTCTTGGTGAGGTAATATCCTCACATGGGTTTTCATACCACTGCTATGCAGACACTTAACTAATCCTCTCTTTTCCTCCCTCAGACACTAATGTTTCTGCTCAGATTTCTGCATGTCTGGCAGACATCTCATCATGGATGGCAGCTCATCAGCTGAAACTCAACCCCAACAAAACTGAACTGCTATTCATCCCAGCTGATTCATCCCCCATGAGGATCTTGTGATCTCCCTGGACAACTCTTTGATCTCTCCTTCGGTCACTGCTCGTAACCTTGGTGTAACTATGGACAATCACCTATCTTTTTCTTCTCATATTGCTAATCTTTCACACTCATGCCGATTTCTCCTCTCCTACATCAGAAGGATCCATCCATTTCTTTCCACACAGGCCACTCAGATACTTGATCAGTCCCTTGTCATCTCAAGACTAGGCTACTATAACGCACTCCTAGCAGGTCTGCCTCTGAGTGCCATTTGACCCTTGCAACTGATCCAGAATGCAGCTGCATGACTCGTTTT
>JAQQZU010024728.1:0-10738 GCA_030068025.1 Parauchenoglanis punctatus | reverse complement strand
TATATATATATAAAATCAGAAAAAAGTACAAATCAGTACGTGAACCTGCGGCGTACTGTGCATAACCGCATGCAGCGTATTATACGAACCTGTAAGTTTCCCGATCCCGATCTGTATTTAAACCGAAGTGGGCGTGGCCTAAGCCAGAAGGTGCGCGGATTTTCAAATCGACGGAATTTTTTCCGGATGTCAGGTTGGATACCTCTAAAGCAGATGAGCTACAACTGCAGCAGGATTCCCGTCCAAATAAAGTGGCTGCTGAGTGTACTGTATAGATCCAATTATATTATCTTTCTTTACATAGTACCACAATATAATCCTGACTGAGCTGTGTATACAAACTCAGAGTGTGTGTGTGTGTGTGTGTGTGTGGGTGCTCATCCTGGCATCATCTATTGTATCAGACAAGGATCTTCACTCATCCTGATATCTGAAGCAGAGATAACGCGCTCTCTGCACAGCGCTGACGGGAAGCGTGAGGACTCTGTGGGCTTCGCACTTCACACACAATAGCATGATTCAGCTCTGGACATATTATACAGTACAGAGCAAACACAATCACAATTACTGCATGAGTAGTACACATCACACACACACACACACACACACACACACACACACACACACGTCCATGCTCCATGTCGGGCTGATTTAGCTTTTGTGAATATAGACTCTTATTAAAAAGCAGTTGCTCTAGGTCTCATGGTCGTAGCTTTCCTCAGGGGTTCTGTAAGGTTCATCCTGCAGATCTGTACTCGTTTTTTATGTATCTGGGTTAAGTCGATAAAAAATTTCAATTCGATGTGGTGTTTTAAAAAAAAAGAAAAAAAAAAAAGAACAAAATGTCTGATTGTTCCGAAAGGTGTTGTTTGGAAGCTGTGGCTCTGCTGTTTATAGCAGCATTAAAGGTGCGCTGTGTAGGATTCAGGGGGATCTGTTGGCAGAAATGTTCAGAAGTATGTCGTCATTAGTGTATAATTAGCTGTAACTCTTTCGTAAGTTTAGAACGGGGCTTTTATATCTACACAGGGAGCGGGTCCGCCTCTACGGAGCCCAGAACGGACACACCTCTAGAGGGCGCCTTTTGCATTTCATGAATCCGGAAGGAAGCCCCGGAAAGACTTTGGAATTTGGTGCATAAACATAAGCAGAAATTAGAACAATCTCCACTCTACAATCGCCAGTGCAACCTCTCCCCTTCCCGAGATAATGTCTCTAGCCCTGTAGCTCGTCTCTGGTCGAATGTTCAGATAATAATTCATAAGTTGATCAGCATCCAGCAATTTTTCCCAAGTAACATGTTGCTGGATCCGTATCCGCTCTGTGTATGAAGTCTCCAAGCAGCCAGGAACGTCCTCTAGGAGCACAACCAAAGCAGGAGCATCACCTCAGACCTCAGGATCTCCCCTGATTAGTGTTAGATCCTGCTTCCTGTGTGTCCACCTGCTGCTCTTAATTAGTCTCATTGCTGTCTGATTGACCCGTGTGTGTGTGTGTGTGTGTGTGTGTGTGTGTGTGTGTGTGTAAGCATATTTGGCTCAGTGCTTTGCAGCATCTTGAATAATCCTACACTGCTAGTCATGACTCCTGGTATTAAACGAATCCTGGTTTTCCTCACTTCCGAGCCGCTTTCTAATACGCGGCTTTAGATTGAGTCTTTGAAGATTGCTTCTCGTCACGCCGCGCGAGATAACGTGCGTTCGCCATGTCAGAACATCCTCTATGAGTAGAGCAGCTATTAAAGAAAATGACTTTCTTTCATTCTGCTTGGGTCATCAGTCAGCGTGAGCCGGTAAACTCGCATGAATGCAAGCACTCGTGAGCTCGAGGTAGCGAGGAGTTTCAGAGGCACTAAAACGATCTCCGCTCACTTCCAAAGAATTCAGGACCGACGTGTGAGGTCTGTCTACGACAGCAAAATGGGACTGCGCAGCGTAGAGCCGGCGTAGCCGTGTGGAGTTGCGTAACAGCTGGATTTGCGTGTTTGGACGTTAACAGAAGATCTGCCTCAGGTTTTCGACGTCCAGCGTGGATCTTGATTGCATTTTTTTTTTTTGGCTTAATCAAAAGTTTATAAAACACAGGCCATCTGTTATATCCCATCATCATGTATCGGAAAGCCCGATTTCCCTCTAACTTTGCTTCACTGATGCAGGTTTTTCTCTAGCGTAGCCATTTGGCGTCGCCTGTAGGTGAACTCAAATTGAAACCGAGCGAGCTGATGGAACGTCTGAACCTACAGCCAATAATATCAGTTACAGCTCTCTTGGCGGCCATTTTGGCTCTCGTTCTTTAATTGGTTTGGATGTAACCCTAATTAACCGGCGTGTTCAGACCAGAATCCACAACGTCGGCTACTGAAGACGTGCTCAAACTGCGTCGGCCGCGTAATTAGCTTCTAGCCCGGTTTCACCAGAATCTTTTTAAACCCCGTCTCCATCAACAGCTGGCGCACTGAGCACTCCTGGCTCTCCTCCAGGGCTGTTTCAGTGGAGGAAAGATATCATATGGAACGGCATATTTCAGCGTCCTCGCAGCAGCTTGCGCTTAAGTTCCTCGCTCGGCAGAAGCCGAGGCAGCGGTCAGAGGAAGGACGAAGGACGCACGGAGAGTCGCGTCATGGCTGCATACCACACGCGCATGATTCCTTTCCTCTCGTTTACATTTTCTCCGCAGTACTGCTTTAATTAAAGCTGTTAAAAGGGCAAAAGTCATGTTTTGTTCTTTAAATGGACACGTGGAACCTGAATCGGAATCGATACGATTGAAATGATTCCGAACCCTAGTTACCATGTATTGGAAGAAATCAATATTTTCTGATTAAATCTAGGCAGGTACAGTGTAATCTCAAAAACAAACCAGATTAAGCCTACTCTCGTGAAACACTGCGGTTTCTGACCTCTGACTCCAGGCACGTGGAGAGCGTGCGCTGTGTGGATCGAAAATCATCCAATAAACATCCAATAATGCTGGATCTCCATGCAAATCCAACTACAATACAGAACCTTATTATACAGTAATTACACTACTGTCGTGATCCGGGCAAAAAACTAAGCACGTTCTTATGCAAACATTCCTGTGTGTTGGGCTTCGATAAGAGGAAGCGTACGTTTAATGCAGGTATCATTTAGATACAGGAGTTAATTATGGGGAAAATGTCCTTCAGGGAGGCTAATGGTGTGTTTTCAGCGGCGAATCAATTAAACAAAGAACAACTCCGCAGAGGAAGAATACCTCTGACCTGTAAAGCGTGGCCCGCTGAAGGAAAAAGCTTCGAGCGCCGCTCGTCAAGACGTGAAGAAACCGCGCACGGATATCCTCATCAGGCGTTCTCACGACCTCACTCGCGATGTATAGCGCAAAAACAGAGGCGCTATTACAAAAGATCAGGGCGGGGTAGGAGTGCGCACGCTCGACTGCCTCGTGCTGGAGGAGTTCATCCAGGACACGGTGCGAGAATGGCAGGTTCACATTTTCAGCCCGACACCGATCATATTAAATATGAAAAAATCCAATGTTAAAAGGTTAGCGTCGTCTACTGAGACTCAGGCGCGCACTTCCCGGCACTCCTGATCCAAACGGAACTAATATAACAAAGTCAGTCGATTGCTTTCTTTGTTGTTGTCGGTTCTACAGCCACTGTTGGGAAATTGCTCGCGTTTCGAGATTCGTTAGCGTTTCTCAAAACGTAGCGGCCGTTTTAGTCCGGTTAAAACTCAGCCGCTCGAAAACATCCGTGGACAATTCAACGCTCCCGAGATTTCTGTCTAGTTTCCGAAGCCTTTTTTATTACTTTTATCTTTGCAGCTGCAGCTAGCTACATCACTAGTCTAGCGCTTAGCTAGCATAATGCTCAGTGTTCATCACTCGCTTTTTATATCAAACTTGTTGATATACCGAATTATCTGCGTAAATATCAAAGTCCAGTCTCAAACCTTTAAGTCTTCCGACACCTTCAGTACGGAGGGGTTCACGCTTCTTAGTGGTTTCTCAGTGAAATGACAAGCTGCAGGAAATGACCGATGTTCCCCATTAAACGTAACTAGAAATGGATAAAAAGCGCAACGTGTTGTTTAATACATCTGTATTCATTAACGCACTGCTGATAAAACACTTCCGGCTGCGCTTTTACGGGAAAATGATCAGCCACGGTGTGAGACGTGTCCCTCTGCTTCACCACCCCACCCGGTCGGCCGTTGTTCTCTTATAACAACAAGTGTTTTATTCCTATTTATGATGACATTTAAGCATAATTATGATATTGTTATTTGATCATTTAATCAGTTATTACAAAAAAGGGAGGGAAAATAAAGCAAGCGAATAAAAACCCGAGCGTAGTGAAACAAAAAGGCTTTATTTCATATAAGCATCATGAGCGCTCTGTTGAGGGACGCTGGTTATAA
This sequence comes from Parauchenoglanis punctatus, assembly GCA_030068025.1. Classification (NCBI taxonomy): domain Eukaryota; kingdom Metazoa; phylum Chordata; class Actinopteri; order Siluriformes; family Auchenoglanididae; genus Parauchenoglanis; species Parauchenoglanis punctatus. Next base: position 6,335 of record JAQQZU010024728.1, on the reverse strand, counting down.
GATCCGTCTGTTCAATACAGGAAAAAAGAGACGCCTGAGAAGAATCGATACGCCGCTTATTAAATCTGCGCATCGCTGATGATCGGTATGACGCGCGTGCATGCAGGCAGACGGTCTCGGGAGCACTCGGGCGGCGTAAATGACGCCCGCTCGGGCAGATCGCTGGCCTCTGGAGAATCTGGTGCATGTCTTACAAGCTGCCAATCTAATTCTATTAGCAGCCGGTTCAGCAATCGATCAGAGTAAGCGCTGGGAAATCCACGTCTTTAGCTGGAGACTGCCGCGTCAAACACGAACGAGCAGGATGTTACATATAAAAAATAAATAATAATAAAAAAAAATCAGCTGTGCTGATGTTTACGCCAAAATGAACATTTAAAAAGATGTTTTTAGCCAAGGCTCGTTCGGTGTTCATACACTTGACCCGTGTGCTAGAATCTGATTGGTCAGGAGGTGTTCATGCTCTAATACGCTAGCGTTTCTATAGCAACAGCGCATTCACTTGTATGGCGGATTCTCAGTGTAAACAGATTTGTAGCGTTTATGTAATATTTGTGGAAGTTCTTGCGCTTTGCCATTTCTTGGTAACGTGAAAAGCTGCGTTTTTTTTTTTTTACGATTAACTTCAAAAGGAACGACTTTTGTATTTTATATGACTGTACTATAAACAAATAGTGTCATTTTTAATAACGTTAACGTCGATTATTCGCCGCGGAATTGAGAAAGAAAACGCTTCTTGATGTGCCGGCGACGAGAATCGACTCGACACGTTGATTATTTTCCGACAGCAGCACGTCCTGACGTGTTTAATTCCGCACATAATCAATTTCACCACCATGAGCATCTGGAGTGACTAAATTAAAAAGAACGAAGGAAAGTGTGTCGGAAGCGAAGGTGCAACCTCCTGATGATGCATGACAGGCCAGGAGCCGAGTGAGCTACGTGTGAATTAATTAAGCTCCCTGCATTTTAATTACACTGGAATTGAGTCCAAAGCCCTTCTGACCTTTTTGCACCAGGATTAGACACACAGCAGAAGGAAATCACGCCCGTCACTACCAGCTGCTTCAGTCCTGGTTCCCGGCTTCTCAGCGCTGAGCTCCTTAAACGCAAAAGTGGCCCCAGATCGCCGGCTATTGGCGAGAAAATCAGCGCAGATGCTGTTAGTGCTGCTGTTTATTAAGTGTACAGGGTTTTTTCATTAGGATAGAAGCACGCATTAATACTAATTAAAGCATAATATTTTTAAACACTTGTGTTTGGAAAAAAAATCATTCCGAGTTGGGAAAATCCAATTAATTTTTCATCATCTCTGTCCAAATGTACACGGATTCTAACAAGCCGAAGCAAATGAGTCCGTTTTTATATCGACACAAATGTGAGAAAAGCTTCGAGCGCGAACTCCGAGACCGAAAATAAAACGCACAGTTTCTCCCAAAATGTAATCAATTAGCTGCGAGCGTAAAGCCTCCAGTTCACGTAGCGGCGCACCGAGCGCACGTCTGAATAATCACGTAGTCACGTCAAAAGGCAGCGTTTGCCTTCAGCATTAGCAAGGTCATAATATAGTAGCGGTGTGTTTTAGCCACGCCTCCTGCTATTAAAGCCTGAAGGTGTGCGCTGAGGGAGAAAGTTACGGTAAGGAACAGAACACTCGGGGACGTGACGTTAACAGGAAAACCGTGTGACGTGAAGCTTGAAGATGATTTTATTATAACGACAATAATGAACACTTTTTGACCAATCAGAATCCTGACCTCGACAGCGCTGTGGCAGAACAAGCGTGCAATATGGTCCGTTTAATAATTACAGAAGTAGGTTTCACTAATATCACACTTGTCATGCAGTATATTGTGCAATAATAATAAGTGATGATTGCATGTAATTACTACAAACGTAGCTGCTATGTACTAGCTACTTAACAGCTAATTCAAACACTAAAACGTATTATAAAGCACACTACAGTGTGAGATTTTCCTCCCTCCTCCTCCGCACGCGTCCTGCTTCCGGCGAGGTCGGTCGACCAAATCCGGGAGCCTTAGCTCGGAGCTTTAGCTTCATTTGCATGATGCTCCGATTTTATAGAGCGTATCCGTCTCGAGTGGAAAAATGTGCCAATTTGAGCACACGGTATTTAAATATACAGCACGTCTGACTGCATAATGGATTTGATGCGTCTGCGCTTCTGACGCCGATTGGTGAAGCGGGGAAATGTGGGGGAACGACAACCCCGAGCCGAGGAAAGAAACGATCTGTCCTTAACCGTGGCTCGATTCCAAATCCATCTATTCATTTGGAAGATGCTTTGATTCAAATTGAGCCAAAATCTGCCTGTTCGCCTTTCCCGTGTGTCCCGGATTCGCTATTCCTCATATCTAGCCTTCATTGTTTGGCCCGACTATGTTTGAACTTTTTTTCCACCATTTTCCGATTATGATTTTAAAGCGCATGTCCACTGATCCTCACAATTCCGGTTAGTTACACCGGGCACATTTGGCCAAATGTTTTAATTATGTTCCCTCTTTACACATCAACATCCGCATCAGACCGCGCTTCAACCCCGGACGTCGACGAGGTGACGCTTTCTTATCTGCATTCACAAGCCTGCAAGCCGCTTTTTTTCCAGCCGCGTCTAATTCCTGATAGAGAAAAGCTAATTAATTTTGCCGGGAGTTAGAGTTATTAATTGCTTCGGGGGTAAAGAAACCACATCCATCGCGCGTGCACTGCGAGGCTTTATGCTCCTCCTGATAGGGCCACATCAGTCTTGGTGTCGCTCACAGGAAGCTATCAAAGAACACGCTCGCCGTCTTTCACAGGAAGCCAGTGAGCCTGCTCACGCTAAACGCGCCGACACGGCGACATAATGGAGAAACGGCGCTGAGCACTTGTCACTGCTTCCCTGTAAAGCAGCATAAATCTTCTGGAGTGTGACTTGGCCTTTCCGTTTCCTCATCGTCGTTTCCCTTGAGAGATGTGAGACAAGAGGGGACTTAAGAAAGCAAACGAGGGCGGAGAGGAGTGTTTGTGGATATTGTCGATGCGATCTGTCATCCTTCACCTGCGCTTGTGTTCGAATTAAGAAAAAAGAGACTGGATAGAAACAGAGACAGTATCTTTATTAGTATCTATATCTGGGGGTTATTAGGAACTATATCAGGGCGTGGCTTAAATCAGAAGGCTTTCTTTCTTTCTTTCTTCTATCATCTCGTCCCGTAACTCTTTCTGGATCCCCTGTAACCTTCCTTATCATTGGTCCGGAGCACTGATCAGGAAATCTGTCATGCCGTGCCCATCCTGGGATGACCAGGTGTAGTTCTATCTGCCCATTATCGAGTCAGTTGTACTGATATGGATGTTTAAGGTCTTTGCTCTGTAGCTTTTTTTCCCCCCCTTTTTTCCCCATACATTTCCACATTATATGTGCATGTATGTATAGTTAAAAACCAAAACAAAGGTATGCAAATATGTATCTCCTTTCACTGCTCCGAATGATGGGTTCGTATTCGGTTACGTCCCTACATCAGGCACTGAGGTTTGTCTAAACCTCTCCTGAGTGGAAGGAGGAAATCGGCTAGACTTCTTTTACCTCCAGTATCAATCAGGTATCTAATCGTAGATGGACTGGAAATGACGTAAATCCATTAAAACGCTCTCTCTCTCTCTCTTCGAGTGGAGCTACAATGCAGTAGGAAGTATCCTCATTATACATCGGCCCAAAGGGCACTGACTTAATGAATGAAATGGACAATCAGCATCAGCTCAATAGCTAAAAGGCTAAGATAGATGACATTTGGCAGGAAATAAAGTGTTATTAAAAAGGCACAACAGTCCGTCTAGTAAACCGAACTTGGTAGTCTTCGCTTCTCTGGCTCTCGGGTTCTCTGTCAGGTCTGAATTAACCTCTTGGGTGGTCTTGGAGAGCAAATGCCCTTAGACACCCCCGTGTCAGCAGTGGTGTCATGCTTCTAGGGACGCTGAGGCCGAAACAGAACAACAACACTTTCTAGCGTCAGAAACTCCCAGACAACCCAGTTTACCATTCTGTTCCAATGTAATATAAATGCAAATCATTCCTTATAGCGCATCCCCAGAATCGAGCAGGATTTCATTCATGATGCAGTACTGTAGCCGAGAGGCTTTTATGTTGGACGTAAAATTTATTCATTGATCTTGAAGTGCTACGGATGCATGTGGTCCATATCAGCCCAATGTCTGACGGAGATCCAATCTAGGGGGCGTGTCCTCTGCGAAGGGAAGAGAGGAGCCAGCAGTCCCGAGAAAAGAGTCGCAGGACGAGCTGAACGCTGCAGGAACAACAACAATACGTTTCGGGAAATACTAGGAGAAAGAAAGAAAACCTTCTGATTTAAGCCCCGCCCAATTCAGGTTCTTCGGAGCACTAAACAGTTCCGTTGTTCATTTAACAATAAAAAATAATAAACCGTCATGATTAAGATTCAGCATGCATTCCAGACCACAATTTCCAATGACTGATGCGTGGAGATTACAGTCATTTAAACCCAGTCAGGCCGGAGTGTAAATAAATACTTACATAAGCAAACAAGTCCACTTCGCCTCGCCTACATCATCATCCATAATTCGCTTTGTCTGCGCGCTCCGATGGAGAGAATGACATTCAGAGTCAGAAAAATCCTTCTGTAGGTCAGAGTGTCTAAAAATACCTTCTTTCCCAAGAACAAAAATATATGTACATTTCAGCAAACAGATGAGCTTTATTTGTGTTTCTGAAGTAGCATGGCTGCTTTAGGAATATGGACCTGGTGCTATTTTTACATGGACACACGGTGAAGAATCAGAATATTTTTAGACTTAATAGCACCAGGAAAAGGCCAAAAAACCCCGTTGCTCAATTTAGTCCCATTTGCTCCGTGCTTTATTTTAATGCAGCTCGCCCTTTTTAAATGTGACGCCCAAGTGACATTTACTGAGCCGCTGCGTTTACAGCATTCACTGTAAAATCTTTCGGTTACATCGCGCACGTGTTTGTGGGTATTTAGTTTACGCCAGTCAAAAAACGGACATGAGTGTTGTATTAGATGTCCGTTAGACGTTCGATGCTAATATTTCTCACAAGAAATAAAAGCTCAAGGCCACTAGTTTAATGTTAATGTTAACCAAAGTCACGTTAAACGTCACAGCGATTTTGTGTCATGTTGCGAGTATGATTTAAAATCTTTATGCTACGTTTACAGATCACCAGTTTAACCGAAAAAAACACAACTGGAGGGCTTTGAATAAAGCGTATGTGCAATGTCGTGATTGGTGGCTGAGTGAACAGAGCTGGGGGAGGAGCTAAACAAAAAGAAACTGTAGTCACTAACTGTCTCGTCTTTTAAACTGTGTGCTAAATGATAACGTTTCATACGTTTGTAAGGTGTGCATTTCAGTAATCGTATCGTTCATTAATCAAGTCATTCATCGTAAACTCATAATCAGATCAGCGTAGCCTAAGTTTCACTACATTTCGCACTTCGCCAAAACAAATGACAGTCGATGCACTTTCAGGCTACTTTTTTTGTTCTTTCTTTTCTTTTTCAGATGTCAGATTTCTTTTCTAAAAGAGGTTTCCTGCCTTCCAATTTTCCTCTTCCTTCCAAATTCTCTACTTTAGTCCAGTAAATGGGCTCTGATCAGGAGTAAACACGCTGCTAATCTCTCTCATCGGTTAGCTAGCTAGCTCCCAGTTAACTTCTCCGTGTTACACGCGACACACAGCAAACCAAACACTCGTTTAACTAAATCATTGCCATCTTTACACCATTCTGTTCCTCCTGAAGCCCATTTTGTTTGCTCCAGCCGGTGTAATCGCCCGTGACTGGCTCTGCTGAAAGTGCTGAGGTGCTGAAGTGCATTATGCCGAGTCTGCTCTTAGCGTCGTTAGCAATCAGCCAGGAAAGAGCTCGCTCCAGAGTTGCTGCTGTTGTTGTTGTTGTTGTTGTTTTTTTAGCGAACAGACCGTGCGTCGTCGCTATTCTTAGCAAACACATTTCAAAGAGTTCTCTCGCCGAGGTGTGCGAGTCAGCCATCAGCTCCAGCTCATTACATTCACACGGGAACCGGGAAGTAGTGCACAAATTGGACAGATGTGCGTCATGCCGCGTGTCAGCGTCTTCAGCCGTTCAGTTTAACGCTCGCTCCAGCTCGACATGCGGCGCGTGCATTTCATTACCGTTTTAACATAAACACATTTACTTACAGAGCTGTTTACCCTCGAGGGAAACATCGCAAGTGTCGTGGAGAATAATTTGGAGACTCAGGCTTTGTTTCCAGAAGTTTACGACTTTATTCGGTGATTAAATAAAGCCGGGCCG
>JAQQZU010024727.1:0-10743 GCA_030068025.1 Parauchenoglanis punctatus | reverse complement strand
TTTAGGTACATAGCCAATGCTAAGGGATGAGTTGATTATTTTTAGAATAGGTTCAGTTACTTCTAGTACTATCTGTTTGACTAAACATGTAGGTAAAGGATATAACACACAGGTTGATAATTTTGATGAGGAAATTAATGAGATTAGTTCGGTCTCTTGAAGTGGTGTAAAACATTCTAATGGCTGATTGGAATTAATTATATTGTTGTCTACAGAGTTGCTTATCAGATTGTCTGGATTTAAATTCATAGTTTGTATTTTTTCTCTGATATTGTCAAACTTGTTATTGAAAAAAGTCATGAAGTCATTGCTACTGCATGTTGATGGTGTGGATGTTTCTGTGGTGGTCTTATTCCTAGTTACTTTTGCTGCAGTTTTAAATAAGAATCTAAGATTATTTTTGTTATCTTCTATTAGAGTGGAGATATACGTTGATCGAACTGCACAAAGGGCGTTCCTATAGCTCAGGAGGCTCTCCTTCCATGCTAATTTAAATACTACTAATACTAATAGTTTGACGCCACTTACGTTCTAATTTGCGAGTGGTCTGTTTTAAAGAGCGTGTGTCATCATTATACCAGGGTGCTAATTTTTTCTCTCTAATTATTTTCCTTTTAAGTGTGGCTACATTATCTAGTGTATAGCGAAATGTCGACTCTAAGCATTTAGTTGCCTGATCAAATGCTGTGGAGTCCGATGATGATGCAATCAAAGTTCAGGAAGATCATTGATAAAATTCTGTGCAGTAACTGACATGAATGTTCGTTTGTCACGATAGTGTGGCAAAGTGCATATATTATAACTAAGGCACATTTTAAAAGAGAGGAGATAATGATCTGACATAGTTTCAGACTGCTGAACTGCGTCAATATTTTCTATACTTAATCCGAAAGTCAGTATTAAATCAAGGGTGTGACCACCATCATGAGTGGTTCCTATTACATTCTGATTAACTCCTACTGAGTCTAGAATGGACATGAATGCTGTCCTCAGAGGATCTTCTGGGTTATCGAAACCTCGTTCATCCCTCATCCGCCTCCTCTTGCACTGTCTGCAGCGCCTCCCCTCTGAATGGGGATCAGCAGATGAGGTCGGTGGTGTGGTAGGCGTGCAAAGTAATCCTAGGCCCCGAAGTTCTTCTGCTTGAGAGGGTTCTAAGTTGAAATTTATCATACCGTTGATGTCTTGCAACAACTGATGAATGTATTTACACTTCAGTGTAGACATACATGACAAACTTTTACATAATCAAGAGCATTTACACAAATGCAAATATGTAAACACCATACTGTCAGGACAGAGAGAAACCACTGTGTCCATATGTGCCACCATCTTGGGTTGGCTCTGTTCCTTGTTATGTTATGTTGTCATTCTCATTGCTTACACCTTTTACCTTTTTAGTTTCATAATTAAGATGTCTGTTTATACACTCTTGTTTCTCATTAGATCTTTCCCATTACTAAGTATGCCAAGTTCGGTCTCCCATACTCTGGGGATTCATTCTGCAATTGGAACAGCAGAATATTTGATGATGCCACCATTTCAGCCCGCCTTGGCAAAATGATTATCTTCACTGTAATGTATATTGCTGTTGCCCTTTCTGCCACAGTCAGTATGCTTTATAAAGGAGATGAAGAGGAGGCAGCCCAACTGTGGAGGTGACTCCATCAAAGATGAGCCAGGATGCAGTGGAGGATGGAGAGCCATAGCAGCATGTCTCCCTAGCTTTGTACATTTGTCTCTCATTATGCTTTCCTTTTAACCTACCTACCCATTTATATGTAGACTTGTCAGTTTACTTGGTACACCTAGAAAAAAAGAGATGTGTTGATTTATTTTTTGTGTCAGCTGTGGTTTGTGCTGCTGTTTACCAGCAAAGCTCATTTATACACTGAACAAGTGCTTATGCAAGGACACTGGATACTAGAAATAGTCAAGAGGTTCATTGGGCAGTGATAGTTCAGTGGTTAAGATGTTGGATTATTAACTAGTAATTGGAAAGTCATGAGTTGGAATCCCAGTGCTGCCACTGCTGGGCCCTGGAGCAAGGCCTTAACACTCAACTGCTCATCTGTATAAAATAATGAGACAAGTCACTCTGGATAAGGGCGTCTGCCAAATGACGTAAATGTAAATCTTACAAAATAGCATTAACACAGACTAGAAATTAATCAAAACAACTAAAAACACACACACAATTGAAATCCTTGTGATGGACTTGCATCCCATCCAGGGAGTATTCTTATGTCACACCAGGTGTTTCTGGGATAGTCTCCAGCTCTGTACCAACCCTGACTAATATAAAGCGGTTACTTAGGGTAAATGAATGATGAATGTACATGAAATCTGGCAGTGACAGCACATTAACAGTCTAAATACTGAGAGAAAATGTACTGCTTATTAAAAAAATATCCTTGAATGGCTGGGAAATGCAGGTGTTAACCAGGTGTTGGATGAGATGTGTCTGTGTTCAGCACAATGGACAACCTCCACCAGAAGGGAGCTCCACAGTGCAGCCAACAAAAACAAGATCATATATGTACATATTTTAAATCATATAAGCATATACTCACACATAGCTCATATGTAGTTATAGAAAGCTATGTTGAGGGGCTCTTAATCAACATAAAAAATTAATCAAGTAACCAAGCATATACATAGCTGTGACAGGAGTCAATATAAATTCTACACAACAGTTTTTTACAGTTACAGGAATTAGTGTATTTGTTTTACAGGTATTTGTAAAGACTTATAAAAAGTTACAATATATTACTGTGAGTGATTGATTTGAGGAACATGGAAACTATGGAAGCAATGAAAGCAACTGTAAATCCTGACTTTTCTTTGCTAATAAATGTAGAAATAAATATTGAAAACAATGCACTTTGTGAGTTTGTGGAATCCTGATCAGAAGTGTGGCCTGCCTCAGCTTAGGTGTCTTTCAGGCTGTGAGGAATTATAATTGTTCCTAAAACTATTAAAAATGTGATCCTCTTGGACAGCAAGGCAAGAGCAAGAACTTGGTCTAGCAATGCTTAATGTTGTTACTTTTATTTTTTTTGGCTTGCTAATCTAATCTACCACAAAACTGACAAGAACCATTGTATTTACAATAGTGCTCTTGAAGTGAATTGAATTGATTGGTCAGAAGTGTTGATTAATTGTCTATAACCACAGGTTTATATGAATGCACTTATTCTTGTCATTTCTATAAGTATAGCTAATTCACAAAGTTTTGATGAGGATGCTCCACATAATTTCAGCCTAATAATGAACATATTAGAAGATGGAAAATTTAAACAAAGGCTTTTGAAGGTTTATCTAACCTTAATTTATTTCATTTAACATTCATGGAAGGAGTCAGTGCTTTGTAACAGAGAGGTAAAACAGTTCTCAGCCATGAGAAAGTCTTCAGGACAGAGGTGCTTTTCATTTTCTTGGTAAGAAGACAGGCTGCAAAACTAACATGGGCACAGCAGATAGCATTGTCACTTTCTGAACTTGGGTTACTGATTGTGGGTATCCACTAAATTTTCCTGTTTTGCATAGTGCCTTGCAACAGACTGCTGTCCCATCCAGTGTGTGTTCTTGCCTTATAGCCAGTGTTGTGGTATGGGCTCTGGATCATCAGGATATAGAAGTTGCTGAAGATGAATGATTAAATAAATGCATTTCTTGTCTTATTAACTTTAAGAAATAAAAGAAAGAATCTAGTAAGTGAAAGCTAGTTATGTATGCAAATGTGGTTCTTTGATCCCAAGATAACCAGTGAGAACCACTGTGTGCACCTTCCAACAAAGCCAAAGAGTGACATATGACAAAGTATACCACTGCTATACAGTTATTATTCCTTGAAACCCTGGTGGTAATACAGGGTTCATAGAAGCACAGTTAAATAAGGATATATATACACGTCACCAATTCTAAGTGCCAGGGGCTGGTGATAATCTTATGGATAACTTAAACAATCAGCAACCAACACAACCTAGGACTCGTTTGAATGGTGTTTGGAGATGACGGCCATACTCACACCACTGAGAAGGCTGACAAGTCATGGTCGCCATTGTGATGATTTCTACTACCCTGTGGGCCAGTTTCTGTAGACAAGGGATCACATTGTATCTTTGCTCCATGGCAGTTGAAAAGCTGGTCTGAGGATCAGATGACTTCACACTGGGCTCAACAAAGAATGTTCTGCAAGTTTGCCTTTTTGAAATGCTGCAAGCTGAATCAATTGGTTAACAAAATTTAGATAATATGACCTTGGGCAGAAACCTAAGGTTTAACCAGAAGATCATTACACAGGCATCTGGAATGCTCTGCAGGTTTGCTTCCATGAAATGCTGTAATGTCAACTGACTGGCTTACCAAGTTTGAATGTTATGATTTTGGACAGAAACCCTGGGTTTAACCACAAGATCACTCCAGCTTCATCTGATCACCAATGAATTTAAGGCAAAATTATTGCCAAATCATGTAGTTCTCCCACTGTTTTTGCTGAAGAGATTGCTAGCAAAAAGCTTCTTAAAAGAAAGCTTTTAGAGACACCCATTTCAGTTTGGCATCTTGCATAGGCTTGTTATGAGGGGCTTTATGGTATTGGAGCACAAATGTTCGATCCCACAACAGGCTCTAGAGAAATTATGGTGGATGGTCAAAACATCTATCAGAAAGGTTTTAGCACTTAGAGAGATACTTTCCCCAGAGTTGTAACATACCACAGTGCCTACATAGAGCTTTATTGTAGATGAAGACTTGCAGATTAGCAGTCCCTGAAAAAAGTTTAATATTTTAAAGTAAATACGGCTGTGCACCACATATGAGGGCCACACCACTTATGGAACAGGTTCCACGTAATGGTATACAAAGACCTTGTACTAGGGTGTCTGGGATTCAGGAGTGTTTCCTGGACAACTGGGTAGCAAGCTTTGTTTTTCCTTGCCAAAATGGCATAGATGACCTGGTTGAGGTGCCAAATATTTCTGTTCAAATTGCATTGTCCAATATTTATCCAAATTGGCCCTGCACCCAAGTGGACCCCTTTCATTAGCAAGCCTTTCATTGCCAGCAATTTAGAGCCTATGCCCCTCTCCTCTGTTCCAGCAAGCCTAAGGGAATTACTGCTGTGGAACTACCACCAGCAAGTGACAGGGTGAATATAGCCTCACTCAAATAAATGCTGTGGATTGTTTCTCTGTTAGGAGCTCTTTTCTGAGATCTCTACAAGACTAAGTGTCATATTATGAGCAAGAGTGGTACAGGTCCCAAATAGTCTGCTCGCTGGTCAGGGCACATAGCATCCATTATACTGGTGCCTCTGGCCATCAGAGGAGAAAGGGCTACCCATGGAACTGGAAATAGACAGAGGTAGAAGAATAGAACTTTGAATAGGTATACCTGTCCTTGGAGGACAAATGTAAAACAAAATTCAAATGAAAAACACTGAAAATTGAATGAAAAACACTGGCAAAACTTTTCAGAAGAAACTGCATGTGGTGGCAGTAAATTAGTCAGAATTATTTTTTGTATTATTTTAAGAGCTAGTTAAAATGTGTTAACAAGGAATATTTATGCTGATTATCTGGTGCTGATTTTATTTCATTCCTCAAGCTGAAAATTTTCCTCAAGCTGGATTAAACAATGCGGAAGACCATAGTCACAGCTCGGTCAGATCTATTAACAGCAGCTGTAAGGTAAACTAAACTTATAAATCTAGGTTACTGTATTTGCTAGCATCCCTTTAGTATGAGACATCTCATGATAAATGACCTTACAGAACAATGTTTAGATCAATTAGCTAGCTAAATCAGCTCATATATACATAAATCTCTTGCATTTTTTGAGGTCTGACAATCTAAAGTTTTATTTTAGGTTATTCTTGTTCAGATAGTTTGTGCATTCTGAATTTATCTTTCATCTTAAATTATGTTAAAACATTTATGAGGAGCTGGTGATGTATTATTGGCCTAGTACACAAATTTTTGTGGTCTGGCCTACTTGACCTTGGACCAAGTAATGTTTAACATTCCCTAAAATTAGTTTGTTGCTTTTGTGACATTTACCACTTATTACTAGAGGCCAAAAAAAGAGAAACTTCTGCCTGTTTTAAGGATGCCCCTGTTCAGGGCTTTGAGAATTTGCAGTTTTTCATAAGAATTTCTGTTTTTACCTAGCTTACAAGGGGCAAAATATTCACGGAAAAGGTCAATCAAACAAACAAAAAAGGTTGTTTTTCCACACAAATAAAATATACAGCTGTGGCCAAAAGTTTTGAGAATGGCACAAGTATTGGTTTTCACAAAGTTTGCTGCTTCAGTGTTTTTAGATCTTTTTGTCAGATGTTTCTATGGTATACTGAAGTATTATTACAAGCATTTCATAAGTGTCAAAGGCTTTTATTGACAATTATATTAAGTTTATGCAAAGAGTCAATATTTGCGGTGTTGGCCCTTCTTTTCAAGACGTCTGCAATTTGCACTGTCATGCTGTCAATCAACTTCTGGGCCAAATCCTGACCGATGGCAGCCCTTTCTTGCATAATCTATGCTTGGAGTCAGAATTTGTGGGTTTTTGTTTGCCCACCTGCCTCTTGAGGATTGCCCACAAGTTCTCAATGGGATTAAGGTCTGGGGTGTTTACTGGCCAGTCCTCAGCAGTCCAATCTCTGTACCTTTTGCAGAATATCAGTCTGTCCCTGATGTTTTTCTTGGGGAGAAGTGGCTTCTTTGCTGCCCTTCTTGACACCAGGCCATTCTCCAAAAGTCTTCACTTCATTGTGTGTGCAGATGCACTCACACCTTCCTGCTGCCATTCCTGAACAACTAAAAACAAGTAATAGAGAAAGAGGTTTTTTTTCAAGTGATGAATAAATAAGTGTAAGTACTTCCGAAAGAGGTAGGTCTTTAGTCATCGTTTGAAGTTTTAGTCATTAGTCATCTAGGGGAAGTTCATTCTACCACCTGGGTGCCAAAACAGAGAAGAGTTTAGATGCTTGTCCTGGAAATCTTTAAACAGACACAGACTGAGCCTTTTAATCGTACGTGAAGAACCTCTTTTTTTTATGGGATAGAAGAGACAGATGATAGAAAGCTGGAAGTGAGAGCTCTGAGCTCTCCTTCTCACATATGAGCATATATAGATTGTCCACCCCACCCTCATAGAAAAACAGCTGAAACAGGGGTCACAGCCCTTGTACGTGCAAGTAAGAAGTTACCAGTCTTTAACAGAAGGCCATGGTACATAACACAGGAAGCACCTGTTCTTCTACTCTTGCAGGAGAGCAGAAGTGTCAAAAGGTCAACGTTTCTTTGTACAAACTGATTAATGTTAAATTTTTACTTAAATTTCCATTACAATGCTTGTCTTCTTTTTTATCTTCAAGGAAACAATCATCACATTCTGTTTTTAATTTACATTTTATGCAGCATCCTAACTTTTTGGACAGGGTTGTACTATATGCTTCCACTTCAGTACATTTCAGAGGGAAATATTATACTTTCTATTACACTACATTTACTTTAGTGCTACGACTTCCTTTTAATATGAAGATTTTACTCAACAAATAATGTAACACATTTTTAGCATATAATACATTATTAAAAATTAAACCAGTGGTTTATAATCACTAAAACTTATGTATGTTTACTTAAGTAGGATTTTTCATGCTGGAAATTGACATGTAATGGAGTATTTTATGTATTTTCTGTATTGATATTTTTAATGAATTTTTATTGTATTATTTATTGAATACTTCTTCCATGACTAGTAACCAGGAAACCACATACTTGTCTTTCTGTCCCATTCTGTGATTCTGTCACATCAGTGCTGGAATCCACTCTGGACTCCATTTCCCTGAACCCAATACAGAACACAGACATGGCTGCCACAAACTATGACCCCTGTCTGCCCTCACAATCAACTTCACTGGACTTCTAAACATGCACACCTCTTACTCATCATAACTTGAAAGCATTTAGGGACCTCAGGGAACACGCACACTCACATATTGCGAATTAGATGCTCAGTTTAGTTCTCATAGCCTGATTTTACAAAGCCATCTGTGGTTGTTATTTTGGTTCTTTGACTCTGTCTGTTGTCTCGGCTTTGCTAGTTTGGATTTTGCCCTTTGAAGTACTGTTTGTTGATCGCCTGATTCTCTGCTTGTTTTTGACCATGGCCTTACCTCATATTTCTGGACTGTTTGCCTGTGTACTCCGTAAGAACTGAAACTGCACTTTAATCTGTAACTACACTATTTTAGAACAGTTTAGACCTACTTAGTAGCATTTATGGACACTATGGGCATTATAATCAGACAAACTGTTCTAATCATGGAGGACTTCATTTATTTAGTTTTTTTAAATATTATAATATATAGTATAATATAGTAATTATTCATATTTCTATATTATTATTATTATAAATATTAGTATTATTTACATAATATTACTATATTATATATATTATAAATTTTAATTTGAAAAAATAAGCACTTTTGCTGCACTTTTTACTGCAAACAGTTAGTCTTACATAATTTCTTTTGAAAATGAAAACATATATATATTTTACAATTTACAAATCTCCAATGATTTTTAGGACGATTAATCATCCAAATTAATCCAACTGTGCCAATTTTTTTCAATGGGGAATCTGACACCAGACCTGACCTTCGTATACATAGCCAGTCTAGGGACCAATCTAAGCTTGCTTCAACAGACACCATTCTCTCTTTTGGCAGAATGAATACCTGGTGGAGTCTTCATATAGACTTTGCCACTGGACCAGCTGATTGCCCCAAAGGTGGTCACAGCCTGTAAAATGCTCCTTAGAATGTGCTTGGGAGTGAAAGATATTATGAACAAATAAACTATACTTGAGCCCACCAGAAGATACTGACATGTGGCGGAAGAGGTTAGATCTGAAAGGAGGGAAGAACTTGCTGTATTAATTTCAGGTCCTGAGCAGAGGCACAACATGCTTAATTATATATAATTTATTGTTGGTGACACAGAGAACATGTGAGAAAAAAACGAAATATGCAGTTGTGTTCTTAGTCCCCTGTTGCTGCAATAAGCCAGCAATAACCAGTATGTTTTTTATTAGATATTTTAAAACGATCAATAATGAAGAATTTAAAATCAGTTAATCAAATTACAAAAAGTTCTTAAGAAATATATTTATATAATGATATTATTTATATAACCACAACAACAACAACAACAATAATATACAAAGTAATAATTTAGGTAATTAATAAACATTTTATTATATAATATGACATTAATTATTATTTAGAAATATAAAATAAATCATACAAACAAATAACAATAAACTAACAAACAAACAAAACAAAAAAAACCACACATATTAATATACCCTGGACTCCATTTCCCAAGATCCTTCACAGCATACAAACATGGCCACCACAGGCTACAGATCCCAACAGTACATACATTCAAATTCAACCAGACTTTTAATAACTTGCACTTGTCTCTCATTTCAGCTAATCAACACACAGTATTTAAGGACTCTAGCTCTCAATCACAAATTTCAGTATATGTTTACCTGACACTGCCAAGCCTTTGTTTATTGTGCATGCTTTTCTGGTTTTCTGATGTTTGTTTTGTTCCCTGGTTTTGCATTTTGGATTTTTTCCTACACTGTGTTTTTGCCAATCACCTGACCCTTGAGTGTTTCCTGTTCATGAGCCTGAATCTCATTGTGAATCTGTACACCTGTTATTGTTTATTAAACTGTTTTATTGCATTTACATGCTGCTCCAGACACTTTAGAACATATTACTTAGCCTTCAACATGGATGCAGCAGATTCAGAGACTTACTGGACTGCTTTCACCAAAAGGGAAGACTCATGGGTGAGCAGCAACAGCAGTTAGATGAGCTTCACATCAAGATCCATCAGCTCACTGAAACCATCACCCAGGTCTCTGCCTCTTGTCCCGCACAAGCAACAATATCTACTTCCACTGACCCTACAAGCTCACTTATTTACTGGCCTGACAATTTCTCAGGAAAATTCACACAGTGTCAAGTCTTTCTTCTCCAGTGCTTCCTGTATTTTGCTGCTCAAGAAGGTGTGTAAGTCCAATCCAAGATCACACATTTCAATCCAAGACCCACAGCGGTATAGAATCAGGGCAGCAACTCAAGTTCTTCTTTTGAGCATTTCATAGAACTGTTCAAAAAAAGGTTTGATCACTCCCCGGAAGGCAAAAAAATTGGGGAGAGACCTCTGACTATTAAGCAGTGGAACAGATGTGCAGCCGAGTATGCCCTGGAATTCTTTAGGTTGCAGCAAGTTTGCAAACTTTTATTGACAATTTATCAGGGGATTCAGATCCATAGAACATCCCTTGCCACTCTCCTTAAGAAAGATCCTAAAAATTATCTTGGAATCTGGCAGCTGAAAAAGCCTTTCACAATTGAAAACAACCTTTACCACATCACCTAATTACAGCACCCTGACCCAGTAAAACCATTTATAGTGGAGGTGGATGCATCCAAATCAGGGGTGGAAGGTATTCAGTATTTCATTATAACTAGGGGTGGGACTCGATTAAAAATTTTTATCTAATTAATTAGAGGCTTTGTAATTAATTAATCTTGATTAATTGCATTTAATCACACAAGAAAATTTCCCCCAAAGCGCAAATGTTTTTTTAATTTAAAAGGGTTTTAGTGGGCGACAGAATCAAATAATAGACATGGACACGAATATTGTAAAC